>JAAAKL020001247.1:0-32218 GCA_010016065.2 Carybdea cf. marsupialis auct. non (Linnaeus, 1758)
CTGTTCGATCAGCTGAGCAACCTACTCTGTGAATTAGAGTGAAAGTGGCTGAGTAGACCACAGTTACTTGTACCCTTTGACGTGTTCTTCAAGCATGTTCAGCGCGACACAGTGTGACAAGACTGGGCTATCCAAACACAGGTACAATCCATCCGACGGGCTTCTTGAGTTTCCGTCTCCCCAATTTTCCTCACATTGGCTGGGTGGGCCCCGTGACTATGGTAAAGAGAAGTTGTCAAAGCTTCCCAGAGCTGGAATCGAGCCCGGGTTGGTGGCTTTCAAAGTAAGCTTTTAGACCACGCGGCCACACGCTCCACAAATATAGTGAAATATAGTTGTAAACAAATGTACGGATACTTGCCTCATCATTGCAACCAAGTATTGATGACGCCGTCTTGAATTTAAAATATTATGTACTTTCATTTACCTTCTTGAGTAATCGTAATACATTCTGTAAATGTTTTAGTATGGAATATGTACAGCAGTCTTAGTCTGGTATAATACGTTGCGTGACTTAGGCCATACCAACCAGTCACGGACAGCATAGTTACCTGCTTGTAGCTTGGAATTCGATGGGTAAAATTCAACCTGACTGTAATTTAGTCATCGCCATCGGGATACTAGGGTCCCTTTTGTTACTTAATATATTTGCTGGAACGGTGCAGAGAGCTAACAACAACTGATGCCGTCACGCCTTACCGCACAGCCCTTACACATCATACATTTTTTATCTTACATTTCGTCAAATTTGACTGTCAACATTTCACAGCTGCTGCCAAAACATTTGAGTGCTGAGCAGAATGATTTAGAAATGGGAAGAAAAGTAAGTTGCACTTTGGTAACATCAACCTTTAAGTCGCGCTCGTGAGGTTGTGTTACAACAGAGATTTTTAAACACTTGCGTTTAAAATCTCTAGTTACTAGCATCCGGTTTTTGTCAAAGAATCCTAGAAAGTATATACTACTAAGTACTTTTTTAACGCTTTGACAGCAGTTTATTCTTTTTTGTAACTGTAAACCATGCTTAGAATGGAAAATCGAGTATGAAAATTATGCAAATGACACCGAGAAATGAGAAGGAAGAAGTGATCAGTCATAGTCTACCTGGACCTTCCTACCATCATTGCTAAACGTTTCCTGCAAAGAAGGTCTTCAATAAACATCATCAATGTCCCTTAAGGCCCTTTTCATGATGTCCTTTTATAACGAGTATGAGTTATTTTTTGACTGTTGTGTACATGAAGCCCGCCTTCTCTGGATCACATACTATTTTTATAGCTTTTAGAGCTCTTAGTATTTGTTCCAAGTCTGCTTTGAAAAGAGAACCTACCTATATCGAGACAGTAATATGAGAAAATATCCATCCCTCAATGCTGCTTGCTAATGTAATAAGGGGTCAGTTTTCCTCCCCTAGATCGTTGCCAACTTTATCCCACACTTCCGTGGATTGGTAAAGAAGCTTCTGTGTTTGCCGACAGGATAAAAGAGATTGTGTCTCATTCAGCACCAGCGTCAAAAGAAATGATATGTAATACAAATTTAAATGACGCTGCGGAGCACCGTAAGGAGGCACGACATCTTAAGTTAAACCTGTGCTTTGACGCCACAAATAATTCGCTTACAATATTCGCATGTTTTAGTGTTTTCTTTTGAATTCAGCTTTTCTTTAACAAATCATATTATGTATTAACACCTTCCCGATCCTTCTATGGGACCTTTTATAACGTTCTGAGGAGTGTCATTTGCAAAAAAGCTTTTGCAGCCTAATACAATGAGTTGTTCTTTCAGATCTTTACAAACAGTCTGCCGACTTTTTTGATATTGTCTGAGTTGTTAACACTTTATGAGTGACTATAGCAACATACGAGAAGAAGAATAGTAAAGTAAAACTACAAACAGAGATTTGCAAGCCTCCATTTCTTGAAATGAACTGGACATTACAGACGACATTTAACTGGAGAAACTCGTAAACATCTGAAAAAGCTACTTCTGTTAAAATCTCTTTCTCCTTTTATTATTCAGAACATTCAAACTTATACTCGTTTACGTGAGCATCAGGCATTTTGAGTTCTACAGAGTTGGCAATAACTGTGACATTTTTACTCAAGTTTTATTCATTTAAAAACAGGATGCTGTTTCTTGGTAAGGCACATCCACCAACAACGCTTGTGAAATTTTCTTTACTGTAATAGCGAAAGCACATTTTTCCATTTTAA
Source organism: Carybdea cf. marsupialis auct. non (Linnaeus, 1758) (assembly GCA_010016065.2). NCBI lineage: Eukaryota > Metazoa > Cnidaria > Cubozoa > Carybdeida > Carybdeidae > Carybdea > Carybdea cf. marsupialis auct. non (Linnaeus, 1758). The sequence goes on from JAAAKL020001247.1 coordinate 2,217, forward strand.
TTTTCCGCTATAGAAGCTGTATTTATCAACACAAGGAAACCTGCTGACCAAAATAATGTGCTTACTTCTTGTGCTTTTTCAATATCACTATTGAATTATTACTGTAAACAAAGTGTTATAATCCTCTCATCTCCTACAAAATTTCCGACAAACACCTGAAACCTTTACTCCAGACAATAGCTATAACCAGTGTTTGGTGAAAATCCCTAGTGATATAAATCTATGACGCAACGTAGTCTTCAACCAAAATAGATTTATATCTTGCAGCTTAATTTTGAAATGAATTAGTGAAATCCAGTAAAATCAGGTCCGTTAACACATAGCGAATTACAGGAAAATTTAATCAAATCGTGTAAGCAAAAAAACTGTTTTAGCGCAAGAAAGCGCTAAGCATGGTTACACCTCGTTTAGTTCTCTTATATTTGGTTGAAATAAGTTCCTATAAGTTTTATTTCCACTTAGAGAACACTGTTGGATAACTAATGCAGGGATCAAATGACTGTTGACTACTACAATGTTAGTGATACAGATCATTAAATGATTTTATTATGTATAAAAATATGTCACCATTGGGCATCGACGGCCACAAATCTTGCTATTTCTACAGAATCTTTTCACAGCTGATTATTTCAAGTACTCTGACAAGTACAACGATACTGAGCTCTCATTTGCATATCAGTTATTGAATAAAGGTTGAGTCCTGCTTTGAGCAGAGAAATAGAGAAATAGACTATCACCTGTTTCATTTCTAACTTGATTTTGCGTGATACAAGAGGTGTCTGTGGCTGATGATTCATTCAAATGTTTACTTTCTTGATTTTAACAGAACACCACATAATCTGGTGGGAAATTGGACATCAGCCTTGTTTTACTATACGTAAACATGATTTTTTATTTATGGAAATTTTATTCTCCTTTCTATCTTCTTCTGGGAAATTCCTACCTTTTACTATCCATTTCCCCCCTCTCCATTCCTGTTTTCCATCCCATGGGTATTACCCCTACACGTGAACAACTGCTGAGGACGTCATAGTCTCTATGAAAAATCAAATAAATCAAGAGATCGTAGAGGTACTCACCATATTTATTGCGTTATCTTTGATTTACCCAATGGTCTACCTGGGAAGGCGCAACCTGGACTTGAGCTTCAGCAGAATGGGTAATCCACAGTTCATCCTCATTTGAGTTAACAAGCAAGGATAAGGGTTACCTAGTCAGATTTGAATACCATTCTGTAAACCTTTCAGGGTTCGCTGCCCTTTTTAATAGTTTTAAAACATTTTTGATTTTTTCTAGAAGTCACGTTTGTATTACGTTGCAAACCATCTCACAGTATAGCGAAACTATCTCATATGCTATATGTCATCATACGTTAAAGTTTTTCTAGTTAAGAAAGCTACATCATGCCGTCTTTCATATGTGATATATTATGCAAGAAGTACCAAGACAACCGTTAAGTCCAATTATCTTCATAAATGTCAGACAATTTACAATCTCTCACAGCTACTATATGTATATCTTGCAAAGATGACCTGGGAGGAAAAAGTGTTTTCTTGAAAGTACGGAACATCGATTGTTCTATAGCGCACATTTCTAAATCTAAGGTGATCTTGCATTCTATTGTATTTTTTATCAAGGTTGCGTTAATCGTCAAAACGTTATGCTCTGTGAGGAATTCCTAAAAGTTATTATTACAGATAAATAAGTGAAGCATAACCCATATATGCAGAATACATGCGGATTTTCTTGAGTTTTAAACTACACGACTGCATTTATATTATTGGTGAAAAGGTAAAGATCTACTCCTGCCATATTTCAATTATATTTTCTTTCTGTCACACTTTCAGTATATGTGATAAAGTAGTGATCTACCTACAAGGTGGGGATAAGAATAACACGGTCTCCAAAGATGCACAGATTCTTGCGTACCATCCCGCTCTTAGCGGAAGCAGATTATATCTGATGATACTTACGGGTGACGAGGACCACAGGAAAATATTTGTATCCAAACCAACGGTCGAAATTACAAGGGCCAAGTCGCTTTAAGACAAATTGGTCTGGGAAAAACTAAGAACACAAAATTCTAGCCCATGAAATTATTGCGCACGTTTCTGCAAGAGAAAAAACTGTGGAACCCGTGCTTACATTTATAAGACCTCTACTTTCACGGACAGTCGAAGCTATGGTTGTGGTAACCTTAATGGTAATTCTAAGAGCATTGTTTACCTTCTCCAGTGTGATACCTGTAATCTGTAGTACGTAGGAAGTACCATCACAGCATTCTGAATTAGATTCAACAACTATAAATCGCAATATCGGAATTTTTTGGAAAAGACTTCTGGAGATGGGAGGGTTGATTCGCAAAGTGGTTTATTTGAACACTTTACTCCATGCAATTATTAAGGGACGGAGAATTGGAAATTTAAACTTATAGGTGAGGCTGAAACAGAGCCCACATTTTGTAGAAAAGGGCAATTCTAGCAATATAAATTAAATACATTTAAACCAAGCGGATTCAATGAACATGAGGTTTTCACAGTATAACTTTGGTTCTCTTAGTTTTGTTTCTGTCACAGTATGGGATTCTGATCGTTCTGGGTACCGGAAGGATTCTCCAGACAGTCTACTACAATGAAACACTGCCTGACTTCCCATGTCATGTTGGGCGATCCTTACGGTGTCGGCTCCTTCATTAACGAGGCCTTGATTGGAGCTATTACCCTCCCCATATGAGAGGGTTTCTCAAGACGGCGCTGTTTGATTAGAGTACGGTTGGCTGGACGCCCTAGTCTCATGACGGGGTTCCCGAGACGAAGCTTGTTGGAGCCTTGTTTAGCATAAAAACTCTTTTCACATTTTAGGGCATAGTTTGTTATGGAATTTTACCCATTTTAGGCATGTTAAATAGGCATGTAAGAAGGTGTTGCTTCAATTTTTTCAAATTCTAATTCGAGAATAAATAAGAAGGAGAGGACAACTGTCCACTTCCAGTTGAAGGAAGATTGATTCCTAAAGCTCGCGAGAGCGAAGACAATTTTACTTACGTTTTTATTATTTTTGGATTAATGGCTTTTACGTCAGTTTTTAGTGATTTACTTTTACAGCAGCTTTTACTTTAACTAAGGCCTTTATAGTCTGTTTTAGTCTGTTTATTTATCTATGATATATTATATATACATAGAATCTTCTTGTTTGCATCTAGAAGAAAATTGATCTAATGAGCTTTCATAATTTGAAAACTACTTGACGTTTAATTATAACTGTACCAATGCAATCTACCAAGGCGCATTGAAATTGGCGAAGGTTTAATCTGTTAGTTGGTAGACATAATGTATTTGTTAATATGTTAAGGAATAAGTAAGGTATGAGTAGCATGTTTGGTGACTTGTTTAGGAATTTGACTAGTGAACTGCTGAATCCATCCTTCTTTTCTTTCATTTCTTTATATGGCCACGCCTCTCAAGATACCAACCATCTGGTAGTACATTGTCCTGTCATAGCAATAGATGGGGGATACGCAGCAGTGTTGGAGAGTGGTGAGGCCTACAGGTGGTGGCTCGAGGAGGTCCGCGTTGAGGTGTGATCGCCATACGAAGCTACTACACTCCTTTATCAAATGTGGCCTAGAATAACAGCGGGAGAAGGAGACGTAAAGTTTATTTGTTGTAAAGGATGTCATATCAATAACAATGTTAGAGGTTTTGTGAGGGTAGGGAGCGATGAGCAGTGCTTGACTGCACTCCACCAAGGGAGAGTATCATTCTTTTCAACAAGTAAACCAAAGAAAGTGGTGCGATATTAACCACTTTTGACGACGTAATCAATTTATAGTACTGCATACATGTGTACAACATGGCCTTGCAGAAACCTAATAACAGAAGAAGAAACAGAGCCTGCCTACATTATTCGTATTTTTGCCAGTTGCTTGGCGACATTAGTCTGGACTTTGAAAGTATTAAAAACGACAAATTACAGAGAATAAACAGACACACTGTTGAATGAAAAATCACTAAGGGCTGAAACTATCAGCATTCACTATCAGTGAAGTAAAGCAGCATGTTTATAATATTAGATGTTAGTAGTAATTTTTCTACTTTTGAATAAATCTGTGATTTTCTCCATTTTGCATGTAAGTTGGAGTGAAGTTTTATATAATACCTATGCGTTAATATCAAAAGCAGGCAATATTAATTTTTGGATAGAAAATATATGAGAACAATATTGTATTTCCAAAGGAATTGAGAGTCACTAACAAACAGAGCACGTGAGAATAAAACTTAGGTTGAAAGGAAATTAAAATTTTGTTAAAAACTGTGTTGGTCAGGCTGTGAATGTGATGAACGACAGAGTAACATTGCCGTTTTTCCTTGCCCAAAACGAGCTGGGAACGCCAAAGAGTATGAGAAATATTTTGTGAATAAATATACTCTATTCTATGCGAGAGCTGTAAGAAATAAATCACTTCTCCATCTATTACATTACAGATTCCTTGTGTACATATGAAGCTCGATAGTTTGACATACACAGAGACTAAGGACTGAAGGAGGTAACAGCCGATGCCACTGTTGATGGAAATTAACAAAGAGAAGAACCAGCTCTGTTATATGTAGGTCGAGTTGTACAAAACGTGGCCCTAGTTCTCAAATGAATCTTTTAGGCAATGCGACGTCTGTACGTGTGCAAGGGTGACTATCGCTCAGTCAGAGTTTGGCAGAATCACTATTTTCTGACAGTATAACACAGCCTGGTATACCTAGGTTGTTTCCCTACGAGAAGAATACATCTAACTAAGAACAGAAATGAGATTCTACTTCTCTGAACATTCAACAATAAAATAGCGGGCGTGTTCAGAAGAGACCAACGTTCCAAGAACCTTGATCCCCAACTCCCCTACTATCTCCTAATCCAACTTGCCACCCGAAAATAGTTATCTATGATTGTACCAAATCGTTACTTTAAATATTGGACTACAAGAGTTAAATGGAAAAAGAGTTTTAACGGAAACGGTTGGTTTGGAGTCAATACCATTATTGTTGCTGTGCTAGAAGAACTACTTGTAATCAAAAGCTCAGGTTGAGTCCACTATTACATGTAGGGTGTAAATAATAAAACATAAGAAGAAGTTAAACTATATTCTAGAAGAGAACTACGGAGAAGTGAGATACTATCTGATGTCCCAATTAGAAGATTGTCTTTCAGCATCGTGAAGACAGAATAGCCAAGATTATTAAAGTATTAGAGAGATAGAATGAATAGTTGTAGCAATAAATCGAAGTAACGTAGATTCATCAAGAGAATAAAGGAAAGGTATAAAGATGTTTACTAAGGAGGAAGAGAAACTTGATATCCAAATGCTAGTGCATTGGAAAAAATACGTCAACTCACGTGTATGCTTAATGATGTTATCTTGAAAAAGGAATGAAAAATCAGTGTGTTGGCCCAATACAAAATGTTAGGTAGACAAACTCTGTGCAGACAGCATTCAGAGAGGCACAGTTTTCTCTAATGGAGGCTCTTATGAATTACAAAGTCATGCAGTAAGGCAATAAGAAGTGACAGTTCATATTTCGTAAGTTCAAATCAGATAAGATTTAATGATAAATTATGTTACAAGTCGTAGATCCTGAAGTTAAGGGAAGTTGTTTTGTGAATCAGCTTCGTGTTCCTTTTTCGCAGAGGCGTTCAAAAATACATCGCTGCATGAACAGCAGTCAAGTGGATGGCATAAATTTACCAAACCTTATCAATGAAGTCAAAATAGCAGACTTTGCTATTGCTGACACAGAGATCGTTAAATTGGAAGTATTATCGCTATCTCCCTTTCTAAGTAATCGTAGCTAGCGGATCTTTATTTGCCATGTAAAGTATCCGGCCATATACAATAGAGATGAAATATGAAATATATGAAGCATCAATCATGTTTAAGCCCATATAAACTGTAAAAGAAGTCTTTATATCTCTATCTGTATAAAATTGCTATAATTGACTATAGTAACATAGGATTGCCTAAAAATGTTCATTTTTTTTCAATAAATCATGAAAATACATAATCTTTTCCGGAATAGATATCTGCTATGCATATCCTCTACGTACATCATATTACTCCCTAGAAAGGGAAACAAAGCAGAACAATAATATTACAGAAAAGAGGGCCATTTTCACCTAACCTTTTATTTTACGTAAGTTTAGTTTGGATTTCCTTTGGCACATATTGGCAGATGTACATCATAGAGACATCATAAATGAGAGAGAATTTAAAAGCCAACTATTGATATTTAAATTGTCCAACGCAAACGTTGGCTCTTAAAATTACAGCAGGGCACATAAGTACATGGAAATTCAATGAAAATGTGAATGAAATTCACAAATAGCACAAGTCTGATTCTTTGAGATTTGTAGGTGGTAGAAAAGAGATTTCAGAAATGGAATTTTCTAGCGGATAAGGCATACATCTTACTGTGTTGTTATATCACTTCGAACAAGGTATTAGGTCGAACAAATGTGATGGCTAACGCTAAGCACATATTCGTTTTAACTTGATACCATGACAGCACTCAGGTATTAGAGGAAATAAAAAGAAAGTACATCATACAGTTGTCATTTGCATGAAAATATCGTAATAACTCTGGAAATCGGCTCAGCATGGCAATCAAAAAGTCATTTGACCTGCGCAATTTTCAGATAAATCTTCACAGGAAGCATAAAATAAATCTATTACTATAGCATCCAAAACTAAAATATGAAATGAGTTTGCCAAAGGATTTAAATGCAATGAAATATTTACGTCATAACGAGTCTTCGTCGCCTAATTTTCTTTGTTAACGGCGATCATTGCTGCAGCAACAAACACATTTAAACAATGCATATGATCATGACAAGCAAATCAGAATTACGATTATTATATAAGTCACAAGAGAAAGATAGGAACAAATCATGGCAATTAATAGCAAACAGAGATTTTTAATCTGATGATTTGAATCAAGAAAAGATGTATTATCGGACCATTTGCTGGTTCTGTTTATGGAGTTGAAATAATCTCTACACTTTTCTATTGCTTGTAATAACTTCGATATTTCTGATATCTGCAATACTAGTTATTTGATCATTTTTGTACATAGATCATCTCATAGTTTTAATTACTGTACATTGTTTTAAACATTCAGATATGTTATTCACAATGAATTACAGGCATTACTTTGCGTTTTGAATGAATTTGCCATAAGAGGATGATAAATTAATACGATCACGACGTTCCCTCCTGTATAAGAATGTCTACTTTAAAATTAAAGTTTACGAATATGCAAATATTTTTAATTGCGTTTAACTATAGTATAGCTATTATTGGCTTCGAAATAGTATCTACTTAATTATGTTTATTTATTAAAATATCTTGAACTGATATATTTTAACACATACAAAAGATGGTGAAAATGTGAAAATATCCAAGTTTAAACTACAAGGGAGTAGTTGTTTCAATAACCTACTTAAAGAAGCTAGGGAACAAGATGATTTTCATAAATTCAAAGAAGCCCTAAAAAATTTATCTGTTAAACGTTTCAATATTGGGACCTTTTGGTACAATTTATTGCTTTTATGTGTCAAGTTTAGAATACTTTTATTACACTTCTACTCCTTTTTTAATTGCTTTTATAGTTCTTTTATTCCCTTGAGTTTCGAATTTGTAATTTTCATAGGACTTCTACGATAATAGTATATGTAAATATATATACAATACGACTGTAAGATAAAATATTTGAAATAAAGAAAGAAAGAAAGAAGTGCATTATAGAGGATCATATAGAAGCAAATACAATCTATAGAATCACATCTTTGTTGCCGTATTTGGAATTGCAGAACGCAACCTGTGTAAGCCAAATGAACTGCTTCACCATATCTGCATAATTGGAATTGCAAAACTCGACTAATTGTATACAATTGGACTTCTATACATATATACAATGAGAACTCCCTCTTTGTTGTATGGTGCCTATTATTTCTTAAGTCAATACAAACAAGTACTTGGGGAGCAAATGAAGGCATGTAATTGCATTTTAACAAAGGATATAGACACTTTTATGTAGACAAAATTCAGTTGCCTGCTTTGAGAATGCATAAGAAGTGTTATCTGTGACATTAGGTAATGCAGAAGACGTTTAGAATCTTCCTCAAGAACATTTTATGAGAGTGTTTTTGATATACAAACATACTTATAGGGGAGCTCATTTCCACTTGGATCGATGTATTTGCCCTACCCTGCTCCTCTTTCCCCTGAGCTGCTTATCCTAACATAATTAAAACTCGGCGGGCGTAAAGACTTCGCTTTTGGTAGAGACAGTAATTTGATAATAACATCGACTTTTTATCTAAATTTGGCAGAGTTCTCCTATGCCATTGTGATGGATATAAAGTGAAAGTCATTTTAACATACGTGGTATGTTGTTTTATTTGGTAAAACTGGTAAAACTAGTACTATTTCATAAAAACGGAACAATTTTGACAAGTTTGTCTTTCTCTAAATAATAACAACCTTGACTTAAGTTCACTGATGATGCAGCAGATATCTAATTTAGTTCAATTTGAGTGGCAGTTTTCTGCGCTGTGTTACTTAACCTACAAGCAGAAGTTGTAAATTATATTTTACAAGTCTCGAATTGTATCAGTCACATAGACTCCACACTGTACATTTAGTGGTCTCAAGAGAGAGGGTTTAAGGTATTATTTACAACTTAAAACAAATTATATGTGTCATACGTTTAAGCTGCCCGTTGATTAATGATGCCAGTGAATGACTACGGCATCACGTCACACAAGACAGACAGACCTACCTTTACATTACGTACGTTGAGCTAAATATCGACGTCCTCTGGTGAAGGCATAGCAGTTGTCATGGCGACTAGCAAAGAATAAGGGTATGTTTATCATCGGACTACGGTAACTCTGTTGGTAAAGCAACATATCACAACAGTGTGAATCCCGTCTTTAATTCTTGGGGTGACATTTTTTGTTTCTTACATGTAATGAGTAAGGTGGTAAAAGTTGTTTTCTACTATGGTTACCAAAGCATTAATAATGTTTAAAACATTAAGAAAAGCGTTCTTAGAGGTCAGGGATTTTGTACTTGTATAATTTGCAGATTTCCCCTTTTAGTATCATAAACATTTATCCTTTCCTCTCTGAGAGCTTATCATTTAGGACAGCATTTTAAAACAGGAATCTTAAGATGGTTTACGAAGAATAGTTAGACTAAATAAACAAACTATTGAGTCAACAACTACAATAAACAAATAAGCATATAAAATTGTCTCCTGTTTAAATTAAGTCAGACAACCAGTAAAAGGTCATAACTAAACACAGAAAGTAAACATAAAGTTCCTACTACTGTCTTTATTTGATCTGAATAATTGATCCAAAGCCCCATTCAAGCACCCTGAAAAGAGGCTTGATTAAGCCAATTTCGGGCCACTGTTAAGTCTTTGAAAACCTGGGATTAGTCGATACTAAATTCTGAATTTAGAAGCCCCAATACATAATTTCCTATAGTGAGTGCATTACAAACAAGCAAAAATGGAAGGTACCTAATCTGTGGTTTGACATATTAAAAAATGGAATTAGAAACCATGCTTATTTGTGTTTATTGTAACTATAGGCCTTCTCCTAAAACGACTGTTTCTTCACAGCATCAGTTTTATGACAGCTGGAATACCCGACATACTGGTTAGAGTAGCATATCTTCACTTTATTTACCAATGAAGCTGGACCCTTTACTTTCTTGAAATCTAACAACTATGTTAATATTTTGTGTCTCTTTGAGATCTATCAAAAGGGTAAGGTTGCTTTGGAATTAATACGATTAGACGTCTTACCATGGTAAGCTTGTAACTCACGAGGTATCATAGTAGGCAGGTGTATGCAGTGCGCTATCAAGAACCCTTGTTTATCACCGCTAAGGCACACCCTCTCTGTAAGCTACCGTAGTTTAAAGAGGGTACCAGTTTGAATCCAATATTCACATGAAATAAAATATAATATTATTGTCAGAACCTGGTTGCTCAATTGGCGTCAACTATCACAGGGTGTATTCCTTTGTAAAATAGATAAACAAGATATCAAAAGATCTAATATGTTTATTGAAAGCAGCTGCAGAATTCTCATACCTTCTTACCTCCATTTCGCATCACAATGGAGTTTAAAAGAGACATGAGGGTAAGCAAAAATCCAGCGGTCTACGAAATAAATGTAAACCTTAACTATGTAGTACAATAGCTGCACCTACTACACCTAGTCCAATAGGTGATGATATGCGGAGCAAGAATACATGCACATTGCTGACAAATGCAACAACAGATAGGTTCCAGTACTAGGTAAAAATTATTGACTCGAAAAGATTGCACAGGAAGATCGGAGTCAACGAACAATGTTTTTGAGGTGAGAGTAGACTAAGAAGTGCTTCGGTCATTGGTATGGAGATTGTCAGATGAAAGAGCTACTACCTTCGTGCTTAGATCAAGATTGAAATAAACGGGGAAGTTGCATTAATACCATTTGTCTTGTGGAGGCATGAAGTGCAATGGTTTGAGGAACCTGCAAGAAGGTGATTAAACCTTAGTCTTTCTGAACTTGGAAATAAAGTAATGCTTTTAAAAAATCCATCATTGTATCAATCCTGCAGTCTTAGCAATTGGACATAAGTAATAGGCAATAATTGTTTCCAGTACTCTAAGATGAGCAGAAAGAAGTAATAAGGGTTTAATCATATGCTGAAAATACTTACATGAGTGGTGTTTTGAAACTTTGATTCCATATGGCTCAACGTATGCTAAAAATTGTAACCCGTGTTGAAATAAAGAATAAATAAACCTTGTCCTAGAAATTTTTGTGTAAGTTATCAATATTTTAAGAGTAATGTGGTAATGGTGTTTTGAAGTAAACTTGTGAAGCACGACTGTTGACATTGTTTCTGTTTCCACTCTCCAATGAAGACCAGACCGCTACCAATCATAGTGAGGGTCTCTACTAGAGGGTAGTTGTGGAAATGTCACCCTTGCTCTGACCCTCATAACTTATGAGGTTAGGTTAACAATTTCTTCCTGAAATTTATTTTTAAGACTGAAGGTCTGACCAACTGCCTTGAATTGTTCACGCATTTCTTCAGATTAGAACTGCTCATCGAAAACATGCTACAGCAGAGACATGAAGAATCGTAGATCTTTTTGATCTTGGCAAGTCGACATGATACATTGATTATTTTCGCGACAAAATTGAATGAAGCCGATCGAATGGAATCATATATCATTTAGAAGTCTAACATGAGGTAATGCTTACCAAAACAACAACCGACAGGCTTTCCCAAATAGGTAATAGAATGTAATCATGTTACGATATTGTTTCTATGTGACGTATGAATTTTGAGCTTTTAAGTTATAATCATAAATTACTATTTTGAAAGATTTGAAGAGAAATAGAAAATGCTGTGTGACTACAACAAGTGCAGAACGCATTCACTTCCTCTTTTCTCGCTTCCACTGATTTGAATTAATAAAATACCGGTAGCGAAACATTTCAAGAAAGAACGAAAACAAATTGTCAAGCTCAGAGCTCGTAGCTCGAATACAGCAGGTAATTTATAGCCCCCACTCAGTGCTCAATGGAGACAAAATCAAACGGTCCTTAGGAGAAAGTACTAGTGGCGGGTCAGTACAAACTTAGAGTTGATAGCTCCCGAAGGAAAATTACTATAAAATTCTAACACTGAAGGTGACAGAAAACCATCAAATGAAAAATAAAACCAGTTGCGAGGGTTTCATACAGCAGTATAAATTTAATGCTATTACAATAGATTTGAGACAGGTTCATGAAAACTTGGAAACATTAGTAAAGTATCATCGAGGTAAGAAATGATAACGGAGTAAAAACTCATGACAAGGAATTATTCGTGATATATTGCCGACTGTGTCCCATAACAAATGAGTTGTTACTGTAAGTATGATTTTGACTTGGGCTTGGGAACCAGTATCATCTGTCTATATCGCCCTTGACTATTATACCATCTACCCAAGTAGTTTTTAGGCCACATATATAGTAAGATGGCATGAAATTTTAAGGGTTTGAATAGAAAAAGGACGAAAACGTTTTAGTAAAGTGCCATTGAGAAGTGAGGATTTGAAGCATAACAAATTGAAGCATCGTAGTTGTCATCTCTATGTGCAAATTAAAGTCACCTACAATCAAAAGAGACGCATTGGCTAGAATTACTTGATTGACATATTCAGTAAATTCGTGCAGAAAGACATTTGTTGTCATATGGTGAGCAGAGGAATATGACGATCTATAAATAGCATCAAATCAAAGCTGTAGAAATACACTTAAAATCATAAATTCGAGGTTGATAGGAGCTTGTTTTGCAAGATGCTACCACAGCTGCTGACAAAGATATAGTAAGTCAGTATGTGATTCCAGAGAGTATTCCAAAAAATTTTAAAGAATCTGGAGACAATCGCATCGTGTTGTACAATCCCATGTCTCTGTGTCAGCCAAAAGATCAATACTATCTCTAAAAACTTATTCATAGGAGAGTGAAGATTTGTTTGTGCACCTTGCATTCCACAAACAAAGAGCTACCTCTTCATTTTCAAAGGTCTTAACTGTTCGTTGTTAATTGTATGTAAAGTTGAATAGCCTCCTGTATCATTCCGAAGAGAATTTTCCCCAGTAAGTTTGCACATGCAGAGGAATGTATGTATAGGTACCGCTGTCGAATTTGCACGGCATTTCACTTTTTCAATGCTCGTCTGCACACTCTTAATGCGATGTCGCATTCCTTAAACCAAACCAAAGTTAGTTTCAAAACCAACCAAAGAAATTTTACTGTATTCAAAGAAAAAACTAACTTAGCCAACGTTGTCGACCCACCTCAGAGCTGTCATAAAACTCATGTAAGATATGCTTCCTTCTCATGTTAACAAACAGGGAGTAATCCAATACTAGACGACGTTTACATCATAATACACTTCACTTGAAAGGCGGCTTTTAAAGTTTGAAGACAAATGTCTCCTCGCTTAATAATCAAGCAAAACTGTTTCACAGGATGAAATTAAAAGCTGTCAATTTACTGAATGTACTGATTATAGCTAGTGTGATCAGTTCCAAGCTTAATTTAACTCAGTTTAATGGAGGCCGTAAAAGAAGTTGTAAAATCATAAATTTAAGCTGCTAGAGTGAGCACAGACAAGCCTAAGCGCTATTTCTTGAAGACTTTCGTACTGTAATCTTTTTTTATCATTAGCTTTCATTTTGTAGCTGAAATCATTATAAATGATCTATATGGCAAGGACGATGTGGCCTAACGGATAGTAGGAGGCAGTGTTTTAGAAGTAGAAAAGTTGTAGGTTCGATCACGGGATAGGGGGTTATCCCTCCAGTATTATGATCTAATGTTCGGAGATGCACAGGCATGAAGTTATCATGTCAAATAACTGGCTTGCTTGTTCAGTAGCACGTTAAACAAGTTCAAAGGATGCTGGATGCTTGAATAGGCGTAGTAAAAAGCATTCCTTTGCTATCTTTCAAACATGGCCGATGTTACCCTTAGCATAATGTAATAACGCCGCCAGGGACAGCACCCTGCATTTCATATGTATATGGAGAATAATTCCGAACATTTTGTGGGGGGGAGTTATATGCCTGGCCCTAAAAATAACACTACCCTACTCCTACCCTGGGATTACACACTTGGCCAATGGGCTTACGCACTACTAACCATGGGCTTACACCGTCCCTTGTTTAACGCACTCCTTTCTGAAATATTCTTTTGTCTATGTTCAAATTGCCTCTCTTTCGCCCAAACTTTATTTCCCCTCAAATCCGTTAATGTACATCTTAGCTTCTCCTCTGTTCACACGAGCACCCTTATTTCACGCCTTATTTGGTAACTGCGCGATAAACGGACTTGGATCACGGTCTCTGGCGCCTCAATTTGACCTTGAGTAGATCAGTTTGCCTCGATTTACTACTATATACAATTGTAGCAAATCGCATGTGTTATCCAAGCTACTGGGAGCAGCACGAAGTGATTTCTTTACCCGTAATAAAGAATGTATATACAAAAAGATATCATTTTCGTACAAAATTAAGTTAAATTTGAGCTCTCACCTTAAACAACCACAATTTTAAAAGTATGTATAGGGCACAATCACCATACAGGCAAATAACGCTTGTGCTACTATAGGCGACGTTTTCGAAGTATAAATTAGTAGGATAGATATTACATGAAATGGTCTTTCTAAATAGCGGATCTTCAAAAAATGCATCGAACCGAGACTGTTCAGTACGTCAGTGATACCTTTCCTGTTCTTTGTGATTCGGTCTGCAAAGCTGATCTTCAGAATAAGAGTGCAATTTGACCCTCATCTTTTAAAATTTTGTGATGAATGTTCTTACTTAATTTTGTTTCGAATCCGATTATACGCGCGATAATTTTCCGGTATTGAAAGTAAATCAGGGCCAGGTGGTATTAATGGAGGCTGGAGTCCATTCACATCAATATACCAATTTAATGCCTTACTAGATCAACAAAGAAAATAGACCTTAACTCAAGATGGAATCATGGCGCCAGTAGTCATGGCCTTCGACCGGCGACCTTTAAAGCAAGGGACAGCATGCTGTAGAATTTGAGGACATACACAGCAATGTCAATGAGGGTTAACAGACTTGCTGTCAAGAAGCCAATTTTTAAGAGTTCAGAAGGTATTATTTAGGGAGCGTGATGTAAGATTATATACATCTCTTGGAAAAAGTTGTGTTAAATTGTTAATTATGAAATGGTATAGCTGAAAAAATAAAACCCTTAGAAAGCCAAGCCACTGGAAATCCAAGACTCCTTCTAGCGACACAACTTTACTACTATCAAAAGCATCATATCGGATAAAATGATGCTTTAAATATCACAAAGATGATGGATGTCTAATCCAATGCCCTCTGAAATTTCTTTCTCGTTATGAGTTGGTACAGACTACATTTCATAAACTTGTTGATGAGATCAAGACCAAGTTTTTAGTGGCTCCTATTAAAATAATGATCATAATATTTAAGGATGCAAATGTCTCCCTCGTCGTTACTAGCAATAATAGGACACTGTTTTTTTATTAAAATAGGTTTTGCTTTTCCAATTTCTGTTGTCCTCTTCAATCGAAATGGCGGCAATGTCGCTAGTGAATAAAAAGAAATAGTTATGTATTAACGGTCGAACGCAGGTTTGAACACAAGGAATCTAATAACGTGTATTCTTTAACACAGGACGGACGTTCTGTGCAAACATTTTTTTAAAAATTCTCCCACTTTAAAACTTGATTACAATGTAATTAGTTTGAGGATTGATCATGAAATTTTGAGGTAGTTGTCTAAGTTTACACTTTATTATATGATTAAGTTTTAGTGGATGTAAATAAGGAGCTACTAAAATTATGAAAGAAATTACCGTATACCAATCTGTGTTACACATCTTTCCATATTTGAAGATAAACATTGACATATATGACACAGAATTTAAAATAGTTCTAACATACTATGTACAATATCTCACCATAATATGAGTATCTTTACTGTAACATTATAATTTAATGATATATTTTAAATCCCATTATGTAACTATATACAAATCATGATGCAACCAGGCACAATTTACAATATTATGCAATGCCTTGTATGGCATCTTTGTCTCTTTTATTATAATTCTTGCTTGTACGTGGTACACGATTCTCCTTTCTTAACATATACCAGAACTTTAAAAAAAAACAACCAATCATTTTAAATAGAAAATACTATCACTACGTGTTTGCAATAATGGTTCACATCGGTTTGCAACAGATTTTGCTAAGAATTGACGGGCAAGAGGCAAGCTGTTCTTAGGGAGAAACAGGATCGTTAACACCTTCAATAAATATCTATGTTTGATTCTTAAATGTACTTCTTTTCTTTGCCAAGGGTCAGTATAAATTCAAAGTAACAATTTTAGCAGTCATTTATCTGTTTATCGATTTGTACGTTGCCAGGGTTACTCTGTAAACAGCACCTTGTAACTGTACAATGCCTACACATAAAAATATCAAAAGACGCGTTACTAGGTGAGATTGGCGTAATGCAGAAGCATTATTAAAGATACATGCGTAGACGTAACTTATTTAAACCCTTAAATAACGTAAATCGTCTTGTTAATTCCCGGGACATTAATACAAAGTTCGTGTTTGAAAAGGGTGCTTATTCGAGAGGCAATAAAATGAAAGTTGTTCCAAGCTTAAAATGTTACTATTCCAAAGAATTATCAAACTAAATTGCAGTTGTTATCAAAGCTGGAAATCTGATTTGTGCATTAAAGTAAAAGGCCAATGTAACAATAGCATAATTCCTTTCATAAATAATGGGAGAAACATTTACAGTAAGGGAAGACAGTCGGCAAAGTGCTCTAAATTACAAAACCATGGCTTGGCGCTTTCAAGGTGAGAACGCTTCAGCTCTTTACAATGGCCATTTGGTTTGGTTTGGAGAAACAATGCTTTCTGTTTACTTCGAAAGCTGGATTGTCATAGTACTAAATATTATAGTACAAAGTTAATTATTTTATGTAGGGAATACACGTTATTTTCAGTACGAAGTATTGGGAAGCGTAGGGGAATATGGAGTGAGGTGTACCGTTCCTTAAATTTCGTCCATTTTTTAGATAAAACATTGTTAGTTTCTTCTTACTGCAGATATTGTTACTTTTGTTTTTGGAGGAAAACATATGAAAAGATAAAGGGTATGCTATACTTTTACTAACACTATAAAAATTTTAAAAAGCACTGATTTAAAGCGCCGGAACCAGAACGTAAGAGGATGGTCGCCAAGAGTGAAGCCAGAGTGCAACACCGGGACTAGTTTTCACTCAAATACAAAGCTACACACGCTTATTTCATTATTTAAGCTACTCTGACTCCAAGAGCTTTCATCCGATTTAACTTGTCCTTCAGCAGAATTGCATTTTGTGTCAAATAAGATCGTTTTCCAAAGTACGGTGAGAGTACACCCCCGCTTTTACGGTTTTGAATTAACCACTCTCCTTGCCAGTATTCCAAATGTTGGGATGCCGTCATTTTCAAACGGGATATATGCCCTCCAGATTTCATAAAGTTATTTAACAGTACTTTATAATTTGTGCTCTTCCCCTTATCGGAAAGCTAAATATCCTATGGTCATCGAGCCTCGATTTCATGTTGCGTTTTGGAGATCAACTGTTTAATCGACTGCACAAGAGACACTCAAAATATTCAGGTTCATTCAAATTTTCTGAGCTTGACAAAACGTGAAAAGGGTACACCCCATTAGCATATACAAGGAAACAGTCTAGAACTCCAGCCTTTCCACATTCTACTGCAAGCGGGACTGGGAACTGCCTTTTTTCCTATGAAACCAAAATTACAGCCTTCTCCCACATTTCAGCCCATACATTCCTAATTAAGTCTGCCATTTTATACAGGAGAATTTTCCCTACTGTATTTGATTCATCATTCATCAATTGACTCTCACTAAACTGCATTAACTGTTTTGCAATATCAGAACATTTTACGGGCCCTTTTGGTTTTGCAACCATATCAAACCAATTGATACTCTATGGATCAACTTGACTGTAAACCTTGAATGAGCGGGCAGTTTAATCAGCGCATCACAGAGAATTGAGTCTCCTTCCATTGCAAATTTAAACAGTTATTGAAAACTTTCAAATCCTGTTAACCTTAGGCACCTGACAAAATCAGGTTGTGACTTGAACATTTATGGTGACGTTTATGATTAAGATAAACTTGAAGATGAAGTAAAATATATCTGAGAAAACAAAAACGCTGAATAAGAGAGGGGCGTTGGATGAATATTTGATCCATCCTATTACGCTGCCTCAAGTCAATGAGAATCGCATATTGAACAAGTATATTAGTATGAAAATTTGGGATATAGAATTTAAAGTGGGTGAAGAGTGGTTTTTTATGCTGAATCTAGTATATCAGAAGATGTCAGAAACTGCACTGCAACATGTGAACAATACATAACTTGTATATACATATGAATGGAATGTAAAGTATTATATTTATTCCACTTCTGTTACCAACGTATCACAGTAGTTTATATACAACCAAATACTCAGAAGTAAGAAATCTGATCTTCCATGGTTAAATCACATTGGCCAGAGAGACTTGTCTCAAAAATTGCATAGAGCAGGATGGCGATGTCCATCTTTAGAGTATTGGGAGCTAAAGTACCGATTAGAGAAAAGTGAACTATGTTATCACCGGGTCACCATGTCTCAGCTGGTAGAAGGGCATACCGGGTTCGAATCCCGGTTGTGACATTTCCACTGCTCTCTAAAATCGCAATCTGATATTTCTTGTCGTCTTGGTTGTGCGTCAGTATGTTGCCTTTAATAACCTGAGACGGGAGAGGGGCATCCCTTGGTGTCCCACAGAATAACAAATGACGCAAATCACCCTTTATTTCACACTGTGATAACTTTCAATTAAGTGTTATGTACACTTACATACCGTCCTAATTACTTGAGTAATTTTCTTACGGTACATAAATACCAAATTGAGGTATACGTTATTGAGTACATTGCTTACAATATTCAAGTCCACATTTGCAAGTCCAAGATTTATCACTCTTTGTAGTCACTATGGATTCTTTGTTGCCAGCTGCCAGAGCTGTGTACATGTGAATAACTGGTTTCTTATTGGATCAGATCGATAATTCTGGAAAATCTTAGACTGGAATTCACATGTTGCAAAGAAGCGTTAAACGCCTTTGATTAAGCAGATAGAAATTGTATAGAGATACAGTATACATTATCAAGATCTAAAAAACACTGCACATTGAAACCAAAAATGATGCGATTGAGTTCTCTGTTCCTCCCATTTAGAACTTCCACTCCATTTCCCTCTCTTCATAAAATTAATTGTCACTAGGATTCTCCATCATAGACTGATCAGGATGAACTTTGGATCCTTTCCCAAATATGTAATTCCTAAAGTTTTTATTCAGTATGCAATAGATTATTGGGTTCGCAGCATGTGACGTTTTGGCGAATATCATTGGTATGCTGCCAGCTACCGGCTGCAAGAAATCCTTCCGACCGGACATAGAAACCATTGATGCAAGAGCGTAAGGAAACCAAGCAAGATTGAAAAATGAGACCATCAATAAGACCATGATTGTTTGCTGTCTTTCCATCTTTTTGGCAGCGACTGACATATCAGAATCTTGCCCCTGCAATGCTGAAGCTCTTAATCCTATTTTACAAATTTCGGATAAGAATTTTGAATAGCAGCAAACAATTATCGCTATCGGCAAAACATAGACCATTAGAATAAGTCCATAGTGATAGGCAATCGACATCGGATCCTGTCCATACCATGAAACACCGCACATAGTACCAATACCCTCTGGAATGTAAGCGCTGATTCCAAAGAATGGCATTACAGCCCAAACGAAACCATAGACCCAAACTATGGTAATGCAAATGATGATGTTTCTGTTTGTCAGGAGACGTTCCCTGCGCAATGGGAAGACAATAGTAACGAATCTCTCAAGTGACAGCATTGTCAAATTTGTGATTGAGCTGTAGCCTGCCCAGCTGCAGGTGAATGCATAATAGACACAGGTTGCCCGCCCAAACATCCATCCGGAGTTGAAATTACTACTTGCTGATAGTGGGTAACAAAACATAGGAGGAAGAAGGTCACAAAGTGCTTGGTTCATAACTAAGGTTGATGAAATATCAAGGTGTTTCCGATATCGCAAAAGCCCTATAAGTACAACCAAGTTCATGATTGTACCGAGAACTGATACTCCTCCAATATATGAGCCAAGAAACATGTAAAACACATGGTATCTTCCTACGGCAGTAATGTTTTTAGATATAGTAGAATTCATCATAGGGGCCTCCATTCTTTGTTTAGCCTTCTGAAGGTCCTGAAAAAGACAAAAACAAAGAGCTTTCATTGATATGGGAAAACCAAGAGTCTGATAACGTGACATACTCCATGTGCAACGTTTGTAAGGGCAAAAGCTCTGACAAGAAAATGGAAAGGACAGAATGATATCTAAAACTGCACGAAGTATCAAAAACATTTTTGTGTTGAAGACCTTCAGGCACTCATCAGAGTACAAAATCGTCAGAATTGAAACTGATAAGACGTTTTATTGTTATGTATCATCAACTTTTAGAAATAAATTTCTAATGATCACAAGGAGCCCACATGGTTACATTTCACAAATCAATATTCCAAAAGCCTCGTTCCTTTGACGACTTTAATTTTCAAACGCCCTGATTATTTTGGAAAGGAGAAAACATATAAAGTAAAATTACTGATTGAGTATCTGGACGTTGTCTGTCAGTACGCCTCCAAAAGCGCTTGTTTTGTAGCTTGGTCGGTAGAAGCAAATTTGTTCCTTGTTTGTACAATTGTTTGAAGTAGGCTGCAAGCTACAGATGTAACTAGGTGATTAGGTGCCCTGTACCCTTTAGTGTCACCGGCTTTAGAATCGTATTTGAGAGTAGCAACGCCTGCTATTTCTAGTCGTCCTAGTGATCTTATCCCATGATTGGGCATTCATGCCTGGTCAGTTTTATGGTATTTGACGAACCAAATTTCAGTAAATGAAGATTTTAAGATTACTTGCCTTAAACACCAAATTTTCAAGTAATTTATGACTTCACCTCTTTCACAACTTTCGCAGGATCAAGTCGTTTTTGTAACATCACAGGTGATATAACAGCCTAACACTTCCAGTAACTAACACTCCTTTTTACTTAATTAATACTTTGCAACAATAAATGTTTACAAATTTAAGTTCCCATAAATGTTAACTGATTGATGATTTTGTAACTTTAGACTTTTCTCTTTCCGTCGACTTTTAATTCTCACAGCTTTTACTTTTTTCCCCCAATAAAATTTTGCAACTTCGTAACGTTTTCACTCTAAGCATTTTCTGACTACGAAGTAAATTAAGAACAAGCTGTGGGGTTCCAAATTATAAATAACTTGGACCTGCCAGGAGATATAGGAACTTATTTCCTCCTCTTAAGGTTCAACTGAGGTAGGTAGGTTGGCTGAAGTCCAGTTTAGACTTAGCTCTGTGTATGGGTACCAGTTGAAACATTTTTAAAGAGAGAGAAAGACATTTGAAGAGTTAATCCGTGTGTTTTACAGAATACCCTGCGAAGGCAAGGGTCACAGGTTTGGATACCGTTGATGACATCTTATCCACTTTATAGTACTTTTTCACAACTTTTCATTTCAAAACTTCTCTTTTTAATGATAAATCAAAACTTGGGTTAACATGATCTTCTCTCATTTCACCATGTATACAGAAGCTAGAGTAGTTCTCGGTCATATTTGCAATCCCTGAAGTGAACAAATAAACACTTTATTGGAAGGTAATAGTGAAGGTGAAAAAAGAGTAGTTCATGACCTGGTACATTCATTACCTGGTACATTCATTACCTGGTACATTCTAGTGGTTTTATTGAGGATCGAAGGCATGAAATAACCAAAGTTTGTTAGTAATAGATTTTTATCTTCCTTGTTTGTAGTTGCCTTAACAGAATTTGGCTTTCCAAATTTTACGCGATGAAGTTATTTTGTATTACATTTTCCGCTCAGTTAGAGGATAAGTTTATTTTATTAGTACCCTCGATAGTAGCTCACTACGTAAATAGGCTAACTAATTAACTAACAAACGAAACAAGAAAGTAAATAACTAAAGAAAGAAACCAAGTACCCTATCAAATTTTACCGAAACGTAAACTTGCTTAAATAGTTAAGTTACATGAAGGAAGCCAGCTAGCTGACAAGAATGTGCTGCTATAGTCAAACAACTTGCTTCGAAGGACAACGGGCCCGAGTCCGATCATAGCTTATCGTCAAAGTCAATTACTTCAAAGGGTTTGTTAAAAAGATTAGTTGACTTTCTATTACACGCAATCTAAAGCTGATGACACAAGAGGTTACATGGTTATTAGCCACCAAACTGTATTTGTTGCTAACTTCAAATAATATCAAGACAAACATCCTTTAGCCAACCAAGTTTTCAAACGAACCCTTTTGGAAAACACGTATGCATCTTCCAGGCACTAAATCGCTCAGATGACTTCGTAAAGTATTTTCATTTCAAAATAGATCTGGCCTCTGTTGGCATGACGAAGTCCTGACATTCATGATTTGATTCTATCTTGTGACTATTGATGTACATTTTAATTGATCACTTGCTAGCTACAGCGTGGAATCGTAACCGATCTGATTTTCAAATTACGTAGCTAACAGCAAGGCTATAAGTAACGGGCTACCAACCATGTATGACACAAGTGCGCATGTGATGGTGCAATACATATAGCTGGCTAACTTCATTGAGCATTGTTACAAGGCAAGTGATTTTAAACGCTCAAAATACTAATATCACAACTTCTGCGCTACAAATAAGCCCTAGGAAATAGACTTCCACAATAAAGATGTTGAACCCGCCGGAGCTTTTATTTGTAGATATATTATTGCAGTCTTAGGACAGATCAAGATATGTAAGTAGTAAAATGTTTAGCATAGTTTTATAGACAAAGCCACAAGGTGTTTTATTTCAAGTTATACTGATGGAAAAGTTTGGGACTTTTTAAGAAATTTGCACGTCACTAGAGAAGCGACCTACGTGCTATGTAGTCGTGTATTTCGTAGAAAAGGTAATGCTTTATTAATTGGTGCAAAAAGGATTTGTTAACCATGCTTCCAATCAATTTGTTAACTCCTTCATAAGTACAGCTTCATTTTAACTTTGGAGTTTTTAACAAAAAGGTTTTTATTGCATAAGATTGCTTTCTTTATCAAATGTAATAACGCCTGTTGCCATAAGCAATTATCAGTGTACAAAAATTTTATCAATTTTTAGTCACGCTGCATCATTTACGTAAGAGAGTACATACAATTCCAGCAAAATTTTTACCCGAAATGACGTAAAAGAGTTAAGCATAATTACTGTCTATGCAGACTTTGAACACAATTTAGCTGCAGCCGTTCAACTAGAATACAGGTTTGTTTGAAGTGATTTTCAGGTTTTGCTTAGTGAATTGCTCATAATTACAACGCATATCTCAAACTTTGTTTCTTACCCTATGGGCGTATTTGCTTTAGATAACGAGAACAGTAAATGAAATGTGGATAAATAACAAAATATATTCTGGCTAATACGGCAGAACTGTAAGTCAATATTTTAGGTGTCCTTCCAAAGGTTTAAAACCCTTCTCTGTCTTTCTCTGCCTGGAATTCATTGTGCACTCGATTCCCATGCCGTCCCAAAGTTAAAAGCTTTTGTCCTGTGTCTTGTAACTTTGCAAGGACCATTATCGCCAACTCGTGGAGCAAAAAAATTGTTTTATTACAGCGTCCATCTTTCCCCGACGAAGTGTCCCACAACCTTTGCATCACCTTCTGTCAAACAGGTACTTATTCTTGGAATTACCTAGTTTTACTATAGTAAAGGGTACTTCTTTTAAGACTGGGTTTACACAGTTTGCATTTCTTCATCATAATGATTGCAACTTTCTTTTTTATAGATGTCCTCAGACATCATGGCAGAAAATAAGTTTAAATTAGTACTTAGATTTACTTTTATGTTTACATGGTTCTGTCATGACATTTATACTGTGTACTTCTTAGGAAATAAAAGAGTTATCGAAGTTAATTCTGTGTATATCATTTGTCTCCTACTATTATTCGTTAAACTCCCCGTCACAGTTTTGAGTTAAGAGGCGGCAACTGTACTGGTGAAGTGACAGTTTGGTTTAATGATGCCAGGAATTGATTGGATCAGCATAAAAGAATAAAAGAAGGCTTCATCTGTGTCTTAAAGATCTGATAGTAGTCATGATTAGCTAGTTGCATTAGTTGTTGCAAGAGATGCAACTTAACCAGAGATGGTTTCACTACAAACAACTTAGAGAACTGGGAGACATGAAGACCCATGTCTTAAAAAGAAGTAGTTCTACGTCTTATGTCCTCGATTGCAATCTCTCTACAATCCACTGTAAGATAGATTACAGCTTTACGACTAGCGCAAGGTGACGATGAGTATTTTTTTTCAAACCGGGACATCAAATCTCACATTAAAAATTAGCAGTATCACGTGAACTATCACTAGACCACAAGTTTTCCATTTACGAAATCCCTTCCTAAAATACTTCTTTTCCGGGAAGACAAAATATAATCTCCACAATTTAGTAGTGATATCGCATTTAGGTCCAGAAATGCTGCTATAAGAGTAGTGGGTGCATGTTGAGACGAGAATCCCTGTGAGTAGATCACAGAATAGAAGACAGCTATCAGGTGACTAGTAATTGAAAGACCTGACAATTTTTTAGATCCCTGGAAAATTTGCATTGGGGATACAAAACCAGAAAGTAGGGTTACTTTGGATTAGCAGTTTTGATGAGAAACGGCTTTATAGACAGCAAAGTAAGAAACCACGTCTCTATGAGCTCTGGCTCTACAATGTATTGCTTAATATCCAAAGTTTGACAATCCTCGGTTTTATTGACTAAAAGTCAATGATTTTCTTTCTGATTACCCGAAGCTTTGTTATCTGTGTCTGTATAAACTGAAGCTTGTCGAGATACCATCTATTTTATTGAGATGGATTGATTGGCTCTGATTAATAGAGCACGTATTGATAAGTTGCAGTTTATAAGGTACTACTCCACAAACTATGGGTCAGCACTTTGTAGCTAACATACCTACAGCTAGATTGGACACCAATTCAAAGGATATCCTTCGTACGTTACTATAAAGCATTGGGATAAGTTAGTTACGGCACTACGTCTTACACTTCATTGGTTACAACTAGAGGATTTGTAGATATTTTACGGCTGGATGAGCTAAGTTGCCATGAGTCGACTGAACTCAATGAGTTGAAGATTAACAAAGATTTAGCCAGATGAGCTGCCTCATAATATATTATGATTTCCTAACTTTTCTTTCAAATGATTGCAGGTAGATAAGTTCTACCTTGGGATGCTGTGGTTGGTAAGTGACTAAGCGTTTGGTTTACTGTTCCATGGTCTGCTTGGCTAAACTACCCCTCAATACCCTATGATCAGCAGACTTGATTATTAAACTGTGACATGATGAACTGTGCTGTGATCTGCGATGACGTGATTAGCTTTCTTGTAACGAGTTACTGATGAATACTACACTTCCAACAGCTCACAGCCCATTGCTCATATTTGTCACTATAAAACTCTATTATTAACTAAGGCATTTTTTCTGATGAGAAGTACAGAAAATGTTGTTTTATAAAATACGGAAACCGTTGGATTCATCCCTTTATTGAGCCAGTAAGCACGAATAAAAGTAATCTTACCTCATCTTGAAGCCATGGCACTGAAAACGTTCATCAATCGTGTATGTTTTCTTATAACTATTTGTTAACTTGTTCCATAGTGCCTACGTTCGTAACGAACACACAACATAGGACATTTTCATGACTCATGTTTTCCCAATGAATGTTTTCCCAGTGAGTATTTACTCTCTAAAGATTATCAATACTTGACAGGAATACTTTCTGTACGATGGTGGAATGGAAGAACAAGCTGCAAGCTTAGAGTAGCATAGGTAAGCATCCATTTCACCTACATTGTTATTATAGGGTTTTTTTTGCTTAAATTTGTCTATAGAAATGTTTACATTCGTTTGCAGTTTAATGAACTTGCAGCAGCGGGTTTAGCTTAGCTTCTGTATTCTGCAGAGAAAGGATCGACTTTCGTAGCAGGTGATCATATATCCAAAGCTAAGAATTCCATATCTAAGTTACATTAGAGCCATTTTCTTTGACCACCCCCGGACAAAATCGCCTCAACCACTCCTGATAATGACATATTTTGCTTATACCATAACGACATAACATTTTTTTGCTAAATCTATCCTACGCCTGAATATTATGAAACAATAGAAGGCGATAATCCGGCGGAGAATCTCAGTCGCAAAAAACCTGTTCCACGAAGAGTATGATTATTCTAAAAATATAAATCATAACGCTGGGAGACAAGAACACATTCTCTCTCCAATGTTTAACTACACACTTAACACTTGACAGGTAGTCTTGTTCTGAGAATTCTCATTGACTAAACAGTAAAATTTCAATGAAGCATATCACTTTGTAAGATATGAAAGCTAACTCAAAATATTTTGATAGATAAAATGCAAACTTATGAAGCAACAATACTCAATATGTTGCAAACAGACCTTGGTCCTACTGCGACATTACGACAAACAAGCAAAAATTGGTGTAGCAGCTGTTGATAGAAATTGATCAAATAACACACTGTAGTAACTAGAGATTATTTCGAGTGTTATCTATCATTCATCCAAATTATTAATCATGTGTTGAAATGTAAGAAAGACACGATGAAAATGTAGTTGTCTTGTTATCTCTA
Source organism: Carybdea cf. marsupialis auct. non (Linnaeus, 1758) (assembly GCA_010016065.2). Taxonomy (NCBI): domain Eukaryota; kingdom Metazoa; phylum Cnidaria; class Cubozoa; order Carybdeida; family Carybdeidae; genus Carybdea; species Carybdea cf. marsupialis auct. non (Linnaeus, 1758). Next base: position 28,708 of record JAAAKL020001247.1, read on the forward strand.
CTTAGGTCTCCTTGACTAAGTCAAAAATCAAAATTATTTCTAAGACTAAACAATTTCTCAGTAAATCTGTAGAAAATTCACAATTGCAATATCTTAAACTGTACTTTGGTTTTCATTAATACCTAACCCTTTATAAACTGTAAATTGATGCTGATCAGAGACTATCCCATGACATGAGTTATATCATAATAAGCTAGCTATTAAGAGCAAAAACGTTAGGTTTGTTTTATACACTGATTACTTTGCACGTTGAAGAGCGTGATTAATTGAAAACTAGAAAATTTACTTAATAGCATACCAGTCAAAGTCCAGGAGATCATTCGCGTTTGTAAAAATCCCTGCGTGATCTGCAAATTTCTGTAGAAGGAAGTGACTCCTTATAACAAAATTTTGGTTTCAATCTTCTATAACTGAAGATCGGTGGATAATGATCTTGTTATGGAAATCTTTGCCTGCCACTGCCAATGGTTGCTGTTAATGATGTCCAGTCCTGGCTTGGAGTAGACTCTAATAAAGCCCATCAAACGCGTTTCCATGTTCACAGTTGAATATAATGGAAGTCTACTTTCGCCCAAGAAGAGACTGGATCGAGAGTGTATTTCAGCTAATGAAGTCACGTAGCAGCCATGAAACTAGGGTTAGAAAGTATAGTTGTGAGACAATTTGACAGGGCAATACATACTAGGGGAAGAACTCAGTGCAAAATGAGTTCAATGGGAAGTCAGAGCCTTTAATGCAATCCAAAAACCTTCTTGGATACCAAAATTTTGGTTATCATTCGTCTTTAATGATAAATCAAAACTAATCTTCCCCATTTCAAATGGGTTGTAAACCAGTATAAACGTATAAGAATTATCTGAAGGACATTAGCCCCTTCATATTTTTCAGTCTGCCAATCAAAACAAAATTTGCTGACAATAAATAAACAGAAAATAACTATAGACGTTGAGGTGAACATAGAGAAAATACACTTAATGTGTGCGTGGAGGGAATTTGGCTATGAGATTGCTAGGAAAGTCATATCCAAATTTTTGTCACTCCAACTTCTCTTATTCTGGTAACTAAAGATTAATCTGACTTCCATACTTTAGCAAGCACTTGGTCGCTCGACCCAGGCCTTTTAATAATTAAGATAGCAGTAACTAGGCAAGAGGCAAAATGACCTAAATGTACCCTTAAGTACCGGCTACGTTTTAACAAAGTACTAGACAGGACATTATAATTTTGCACGATTTCCTGGGGGCTAGGATTAGTTTACTGCGCAAACTTGACATAACGACCAATGTTGACTCTTGAAAGCAATTAAGATTCCTACCTCGGGCACTGTGCACACTGAAAAAGAGATCGGTTAGACTTCAGCATTTGCTGCGAAAAACGTCATAGTAAAACAGTGATATGAGCATTTTTCTTAACCTTTAATCAAACTGACCAGGTTTAAGATATACAAAGTTAAAACGCAGATGATTTTGATCAATAGTACAAACTTTTGGGAAAAAGATACTGAAAGCCGGCAGATTAAAATTACAAAAATATGATGGATAGCTTATTTTTGACTGCATAGCAAACCATGCCTGCAGAGGATCTGTACAAATCCTTGACGATCATTGATAATAAGCACTCTTGTCGTTAAAAATACATTGTTGCTGTAATCTAAGACATAATCATTATGTAATAGAATCCTATACGTTAAACTAATTAGGTAGGTTATATCCTAGTCTTTTCAGAAGTTTGTACTTCATTCGAAAATAAACAAACTAAAAATATTACTGCTTGGACGTACAATCTATATGTAGGAACATAATTATTACATCTGATTAGTCTTAATGAACGATCCTTTACAATCAAAGTATATTATCATGATCAAATCTCAGCAATACAACCTGGCACCTACAAGTGGACAAAGTTAGATCTTGCCCATTTAGATCAATCAACGATCATCTCTGGCGCCATTTTGTGATGTATTATTTCATCTTGAACCACCACATCACCAACATTTCCCTAACCTGACTCTTCTAATAAAAGTTGCCAAGTAGAGATAAGCAATAGCTAGAATCGACTTAATTTCGCACATCTACACTTGATGTGGTAAGTTTACGAAGGAGCATAATCGGTGATGAATCGTAATTCGTTTAATTGTGATACTTCCATAAACATTGCAACCACGGGTGCTTGATGTAATCCATCGATATCGATCTGGTTCCAGATGCATTAAATGTCAATTTATTCTTCTTTAAAAAGGCAAAACAATGAATTCTAGATTGATACTTAGATTCGACTGCACTTCGTCGTATGAAATGACTAATTGAAACGGTGGATCATCAACACTGAAAAGTAATAGTCAAGTTTCCAACGTGATGACCAAAGCTCGTGCAAAAGTTTTTTTCTATAAATCCTCGGGGTCTTAACTGTTAGGTTTTTAATGCTCATATTTAACTCAATATTCTTACTTACGTTTTTAGTACACACTATGATGAGATCATTTAAAGTACTAAGGTACTCTTTATTTTACCCTCACACGATGTGTACTGCCATGTTCCACGTCAAAGGACCAATGATCAGGGCTGACATATGATCTGCAGAACTTTCTTACCATGGAGTGTAACAATTGCATTTCATAGTAAACAATGATGCTTTTAATTAAAGCATTTAAGTCCTTTTTTCTAATGCACTAAACGAGAGCGTCAATAAATACCAGAAGAATGTTAATATCAATTTAACACTGTTTGGACATTGGTATTAAGGGAAAAAAGCGGTGGAATTTAAAGTTGCAATGAGGAGAAAGTGGTGACCACGGTTAGATGTGAGAAAAGTAAGTTAAAAAGAAGATTAGATGCAGCAATGGTATGAAGACGTGGAGACGAGTCTATAGGCTAGATATTGCTTGTGAAGCATTACGGTTTTGTTAAAAAACTACACGAAAGATTCATATTACGACGATTATATTTATGAGCAGGAAAGGCCAGGTGTTAACGACTTAGACTGTATTGTTTCAAAAAGATGAGAGTACTGAAGCGAGCTGTATACCAACAAGGAAGGAGATCACAATGGTTTGATACAATCAGAACTTGCCTCAATCCTCAAGAAGTTGTTATGGAAAGCTGTTTAAAGATTGGTTACTGTCGTGGCTGTAGGAAATGACATGTAGCCAGAAAAGCTGGTAAAATCTATGGTCTGCATTGTTACTTCTCACCTTAAATGTTTGCACAGAAATAAGTGGAGAGTGGTGAGGGCCACAAATACCAAAATATTCAGTATTTATCTCGTGACTCTTTACTTCTCCTCTTTCGACGGCTTTCTTGTGTTCTTTTTCCCCTTGACGTAACGATCTTTTGGACTCGCCTATGTATGTTGCTGGACAGTCTTTGCATCTTAATTTGTAGATAATGTTGTTTGTGTCTTCTGTTAGTAGGGGGTCCTTGGGTTTAGATAGTGTTTTGCGTAAGGTGGAGGCTGTGAAGAAGGAGCATCGGATGTTGTGTTGTTTGAGAATTCTTTTGATGGCTTCGCTTGT
>JAAAKL020001248.1:0-32205 GCA_010016065.2 Carybdea cf. marsupialis auct. non (Linnaeus, 1758)
GCTGGATCATGAAATGTGAGTGAGAATTACATAAGTTATCCAGATTTTGGATTCAAAGGGAATTGAAGGTTGTCCCAAATGACGGGAAATTTAGGCTAGCCCTATTTTTCAATATAAAAGAATTAGAATGGTTCCCCAAAGTGAATTTTTTCACCCAAATGGATTATGATAGCCCTACATGACTAGCTTCTTATATGTGAAGCATGAAAAATCTCGGGGCTTTTCTGCAATTTTTCATCACCATTTATCAGCGGGGGCCAATTTTGGGGCTTATGTCAAAAACCTGTCCATATACCCAATTTTTTATATTGAATCAAATTTTGGGCATTTGGTCTTATCTTAGGGGTTAATGGGACATATTTAGAGGTTTTTGAAGAAAATTTTGAGCAATTTTTCGGGTGGACTCAAATTTTGTCCGAAAAAAAACTTACGTTTCCAGGATGTATCGAAAACAACGCGTCTGATTTACGAGTTTTGTACGATATTCTGACCATTTTAATTCAGTACCGGCACAACCGTACGTTTGTCAGATACTATCCATAAACTCGAAGTCTCAAGCAGATTGTGCTGCCAGACAGACATTTTTGTATTTTTCAGACCGTTTTATTGACTTCGTCTATTGTTACGTTTTCTTATATCATAATGTAGTCATATACTTGACAATGTCACGAGGACAACTATTAATACTGACGCACTTACCAACACTTTTCCATCATATTTCGCCTCATATTCCGCTATCTCCGGTAAAAACAGATTGCGTACTAACACGAGAAAGTAGTTTCCATTGGTTCCGGTCTTTTGTTGTCGTGTCTAATTGGTTTACGTCTAGCTGAGGCCAATTATAATTGTTTTCGCACCAGCGCTTGTATGGCCTTCCTCGTTTTCCTTTCCTTCCACCATACCCTCCAGACGTATTTTACATAGTCCGCCTTCAGATCGTTTAATATGCCCAAATAGTTTTAGCCCCTTACTCTTAATTATTGGAATGATTGGAGTCAGTGTTGTTGTCTTAAGGTTGCCTTTAATTGAAACATGACATGTATGTCTGTTACCAGTCATGAATCTCATCACATGATATTGAAATGTTTCCGTCCGAAGCAGCATAGAGGATGTCCAATTTACAGACCTTAGAGTAGATTTTGTAGATTTTGTGAAGGCGGGCTTTGATGTGATAGGGTATTTTTCATGAAGTCAGTAATTATTTGTTTTTCCTAAATGGCGCCCATCCTAGGCCTATTCTGTGCTTGACAGCTCTTAATCCATCATATTTCGCACCGTAGGCCTATCATATACAGCTTTGCAGCCAGTAGTATTACTGCAATATCTAGATCCCTCTTAATCTAAAATTTGATATCTCGATTTGTATATGCGACTGAATGCTCCTGTAATGAACAAATGTGCATAAGTTGTTGTATATACCCATATACATAGGTAGAGACATTCTTGAAAGGGGACAGTCGAGAAAATTTCCATTGAGTCTTTAGTAAAAGTATTAATCGATGCAAATTCATATTACACATAGAGGAGGACAGTTTGCTTACAAGTGATCGTAGATATTGCTGCAAGTAGATTTTATCTGCGACGAAGTAAACTAAACCTGGCCCTTGATGGCAACCATCTTTCATCTCTATAACAGTCATGTCTTGTTCAAAGAGATTGATAAGGAATATGAAGGATTCTCAGATCCTTCTTCAAATGTATTTAAACGGGTCCGCATCTGACTTAACTGCCTTTGTGTAGCTGCTATCTGTTATTCGATAGGCTAAAAGCGATGGATATCGAATGTTTGTTGATTACCATGTTGTTTGTGTCAAGATTTGTGCTCAACTGCAATTTCGTCCCCCAACCAAAATCACCGAAACTGAAGTCAGAACGAAATGAAACTTATAAGACAAGTAATAAATGACATAAGCATCTTAATGAAAGCAAATAAATATTTCTTGCTTACTTATTTAAAATATACAGCATGATTTATAACCGTACAGTGTATTATGATTCCAACACGAGTGCAAGAGTTTGCTGTCAATTTGTCATGAACCAGATGTTCTTTTGCTTCTCTGCACCAGCATTGCAGTGAGGTGTGTTACAATAGTATTTGGGCATGGTGTCGGTATACAACAATGTTTCTGAAGAAATATCGAAAGTGTATTGAGTAAATTCTGAAGCTTGGCTAATACGAGGCCAATTGTTGACTTTCCATAAACAATTCTTATGTTTTCATTTGTTTCAGAATTAGCCCTACTTTTAATGTGTAGCCTCCATTTCAAACGATGTGAAACCGAGGATGCTTCTAACTTGAAAGGACCGTGTTGAAATGCTTCAGATAAAATACGGTGTTCCGATGACACGTCTTCAATATACTGTAGGCTTCACAGTTCATTGCGCTATTTATCCACTTTTTATTTACAAGAATGAAGTCGATTTGGGCCTTAGTACCATTTGGGTGAACGTAGGTCGCTATGGACAATGAGAGTAATACACTGACATAAAATCAAACATGGGACCTCGTTATACTGCCGGAATCCCGAGTCGAAACTGAAGGACCTTGGGTATCAACCCTAAAGGCAGAGGAAAATGCCTAACGGAGTATAGTACAAGGCAAGGTATGTAGCGAAAATATTTACCCACGTACCTGGGTTGGATTACGACGAGACGTATTGACCTAATGCACTATCCTCATCAATTAGAATGCTCCCGAAGAAAGCAGTTAATGAGAACTTACAAGTACATCAAATGAACGTTAAGGGGGCAAGCGCTTCCATTGACAAGGATATCTATGTCCAACAGCCCCCGAGGTATGCACAAGAAGGAGAGCAAGGACGACTTACCTACTATCTTAGGGAATCCTTATACAGCCTGAAGCAGAGTGGTCGCAACTGGCATGCAACACTAACAGATTTCCTTAAATGGGCAGGTTTTACACCAAACAGGATTGACCCTTGTTCAACGCGACAACGAAAACAACCCAGCTTATATTTTGTTCAGGGTACACGATCTTTTAATTTGTAGAACCAACTTGGAAACAATCTCTTGAGTTCAAAAATCTACTCTACAGTGGATTTCGTATTCACTACTGAGGACCAATACAGTGGTTTATAGGAATTGATGTCAAGAGGTTGGACAATGGAGATTATGAGGTGACACAGGAAAGGTATTTAACCCTTTGGGTCTCAGTACTTAACGGACTCGAGCAAACAAAAGTCCTTGTAACTGTGGCGTACTAGAAGTGTTTGCAATGTATGTATGTATTATTATTAGTTGATGACGTCACCATGTTGAGATTTGGGGGCGGGGGGTGGTTACCATACACAAATATTTTAATATGTATTTTATGTAATATTAGAAACTTAATTAAGTTATTATGGTGCAATGAGAACAACACACAACACGTTCTTCAAACAAGCCATGTTAAAGCATATCTGGCAGCATTAGTGTTGAACATTCTGATCATGAACATCTGATTATTATCACTGGACTCAAAATGGAGCTATACCAGGTGAGGCCATTCGACAGAAAATTCATTGATTCAAATTATGCACTTTCTTGTGAAGGAACTACCTAAAAATTGATAACTTAGAGAAGAAGTTCATGGGAAAAGTTTACATTAACCTCAGTAGAAAAATCTTGGATACCATTTAAAGGTGTTGGGTGTTGGGAGTTGGGGTTCTCGACAAAAGAAGCAGTGAACTTGTGTATAATATGGAGACTTTCCTCCTTTGGTTTTGTTTCAAATTAAGATTATTGTATGCATTGGTATTTACTGCCCCTCACTATTTGCAAGCTTGTATTAAACTACTTTAACATATCAGTAAATAGTCAACTAAAAGGCTGAAAATGTGTTTTAACTCCCAAATACAAGGTCACTTCCCAGACACTTTCTGAATTTTCCTGTTTTTGGATGATGGCTCCCTGCATGACAGGGTGTTCACATGATTCTTCATCATACAATTGAAGAAACAACTTGTAATACTCATACCAAACCATGTCCATTTTCCTGTTAAAAGACTCATCCACTAGTTCTAGAAAGGTTTGGTCATCGATCATGAAATCGTACATTGATTTCCTGAAAAAATACTGTTTTTACTTCAACGTCCGTTGCGTTGGACGATAGCCCAATAGAACCACAATCATTAAAGAGGACTGTATCTATCTTTTTCTCTAATCTATCACTTAACAATCCAAAATAATCTGTACACTCGCAATCTTCATTGCATACAAACTTTGAGCTTGCCCCCTATTTCTATGTGATCCCAGTTATTGTAGTCAGTCTTGTAATGTTATGAATACCATATATACCAAGAGGGAGGAAGTTTAAAGGTGGCCAAACACTTAAAGTTCTGTCTACTGTCAAATCACAATAACACAAAGGCTTAGACAAATTGCTTCCAGCTTACACACTAAGAGTAAACAGGCCTTCCTATCTTCATAAGCAGGAAGTGGTAGGACAAGTTTTGTATTGTAGTTTTGCTTGTTGTTTATCTTTTCTCTGGACTTTCATACTGGAAACATTTTGTGATGTTGTACTGGGCAGGCGATGTTAATTCCTCTCTAAGCCCATTCAATCGTTGTAAATGACAGTTGCAGAGACGCGAACTTTTGGTTGGCTGGGTATCTTGGCGTATTCTCTACTCTATTAAGTGCTCTTGAAACTTGAAACTAAGTGTAACTGTGTGTCGTGACAAGTCTGTTGGGTTACTTGTTCCTAGTTTATAGAACAGATTATACACTTGCAAGTGGAAAACACAGCGTTCTATTCTTGCTGACGGCTTCGATTTTTGGTTGCCGTAGATAACTTCGAGAGTCTGATGGCCCGTTATTAAAGTAAGCTGATTTCCAAGCCAGAACAAATTAAAATATCTGACCGACCAGACGATAGCCAATGCTTCCTTCTCTGACTGGGAATAACAAAGTTCTACGTCAGTCAGGGAGCGACTAGCATAAGCTACAACTTTAGGGCTCGAACTCTGTGCACTAGACTGCGCCATAATAGCAGAATGGCTTGGAGCCCAGTGTCAACTGTGATGAAACTGTCTTTGCTTGGACTGAAATATACCACAGAGGATCGAGAGCTCAAGATTCGATAAGTTGGTCAAATGCAGCATGATGTTGACGTTTCCATTGAAGCACTACATTCTTTGTCAGCACACGTAACGATGCACAAGTAACAGCAAAGTCTGGAATGTAGCGACTATTATGATCGGCGATAGCTAAAGAGCTTCGTGACTCGTGGGCAATCATCGTTATTGTCGTTATCTGAAGGGGTTCAACATGTACGGAATTAAGCCTTACCCCTTCAGCAGAAAAAATTCGTCCCAAAACTTTGATGTAGGGCTAAGCATATTTCACTTCTTGCGATTTAGCTTTAATCCTCTGTCAGTAAACCACTTCAAAAAGCGCTCCAGATTATTGTCATGTTCGTGGAATACTTCTGATAAATCCAACTTGTAAAAATATTGTGCACCATTCATCTCAACACTGATATCATCATTGTTGGATGGCGCACACGTTTGATGTCTTCATTACCCATTCGTTTATCAACACAGTACCGAACTGCTTCATTCTTGGGAATGACTACAATTCGGGATACCCACGGTGTGCTTTGATCCACTGGAACCTTGTTGATTATATCATCTCTTCCCTATTATGTAGGAGCCTTGCCTGCTCATTCCTGAAGATGATAAGGGATCCGCCGTTTTTGTTTAATAGTAGGTGTGACATCCCGATGTCAAGTGATTATTTTTTAATTTTCCAAGCTCCTGGAATACAGACTGATGCTGAATAAGAATGGCAGCAATGCTCGCATTTAGATCCTGATTACTTTATGCTATTTTATTCAGATGCAAACTGATTAGGGACTGGTTATTAGTCTGATTCAGATGCAAAGTAATTTTTACCTCAACACTTCCTGCATTACTTTCCTTTGGTGGGACAAATGTCTTTGTTAGGAAAACCCCCCTACAGCCATAACAATTACGAGACGGAGTGCTACTTGATGTGGTTGGCAGACGTTGATTTCAGTAGATCTCTCGTGCTTAGTACTGACCAACGTCAACCCTCTAATATCATGTCATTAAATGTATGACTACGGTCACTTAAAGCTTTCTGTCGTAAACGGCTTGGAGTGCCACCGACTATAACTTACTCCTCAATTTCATAGTTGAGATCGACGGATTCGCAAGGAACAGCCAGACAGCATAATTGAGTACGGAACTGATCCGAAGTTTCGTTGACATTTTTTGTTGCTTGCCGGAACTGATACACCTCGTATCGCCGGTTTTTCTTGAGTTTAAAATGATCTGAGAGCTTTCTATTTACCATATCTCGAAATATTTTCCCTGTCTCGTTTAGGTGAGTAGGAATGGTCGAGGTATGGTCGCGGTATATAGGTTCCTCTCTCGACTCAATTGAGGAAATGTGATTAAGTTTATTTATCTTCTCCAGAATACCTTTGGGGGTAAAATTCACAATTGTGGGGATCGTGCACGACAAATTTAGGAATCAGCAAAATATTTCCTCGCGTGCTTGTAACGTGCTTGTAACCCACAACACTCACTATCATACACAAAAGCAAGTGTCTATTAATTTCGGTACAGGAATAAATGTTACCAGTGACGAAATGTTCTTCTGTGAGTACTCGTTTTCTCTATTCCACTTTCGCCAAATTCGCCAAGAAGCACAACAGACCGCATTAAGCGAATTCTTTGCAGTGGAGAAATGTTTTTGTCGACAATCGAGTCTTTGATGTGGCCCATCATTTTCAGGTATATTATTGTACCAAGATTCCTTATTCTGGGACTCAGTGCAATCAAACAGTTTTCCTTACTTATCAAGGAAGGGTTGCTGGTGTAGTTTTGCTTGTCTCTGTTATCTATGGCTCTTTCAGTCAGATTATGCCTCTCTTTAGGGAATCTGTTTGGTATGAGCTAAGCGAGCACTCTGTACTGAGCACAAGAATGCTAGAAAGTTTAAGCAATCTCCTGCTCGATTCAGCTAAAAGATAAATGTGATCTTGGATATGTAAATCCTTACCCTTCATAGTGGGTATAAAAAAGAAAGACAATTTTCAGGGACATACTTTGATGTTAAAAATAGTTTCGATTCTCGAATCATCGATATTTAAGATTCTCCCGCGCCATCCTCACCATTACTGGTGACGGTTATTCCGAGAGCATTACGTTCCAATAACATATACTTCCATGGCAATGCAATATCAGTATAGTTATATTTTGGGTCTGAACCAAAAACACAGATAACTAAACAAGGAACTGGTAGTTGAACTGACTTAGCAACGATGCAGTGCTTGGACGTAGCAACTAAGTTTCCTTCAAGCGCTTCTTTAATTTCGTGAATGAAGTGCAAAGTGATTCACTTTGGATATTCACTCCTTTTGAGGCAAACAGAAGCCTATTAACTTGTGTAACACAAAGTCATACTCCACATAGCTTTTAAGTCTTGTCATCCATATGTATGCGTACATACAGTGGAGCTTCCCATTAAACAAGACGTGTCTTTAACTCTCTAGAATATAACATGCCGTCAATATCTTTCCATTCAGAAACCTGTCGTTCTACAGTAGTTAGGGACGGTAAGGCAGTTTCAAAATTTGTCCTTTACAGTTCATAGCCACTTTCACTAATGAAATACCAAAGAGCAGTCGAAAATGTCTTTACAACATCAACATGACGAAACCGGAGCTAAGATTTACCGTTGTTGTTTTTCACTGCATTGTCATAAATCATTTCAAGCAATTGACATCCTTATCTCTTCCCCAGAAATTCTCGATGTCATTTTTCATTTGTGACGATTTCTCTAGCTCTTCTAGTACAGCCTGCTTGCCAAAGAACTTTAAAATATTCCTTTGTCCATGAGAAATTCCTGACTGTTCTGCTTTAGATGCTTGGGTAGGCTTTCCTTCTTTTTGAGAGGACAACCTGAAGAGAATGACTGCCCCTTGAATCTAAATTATCAACTGGCATCTCCTTTCTTTCCGTCCAGGGAGTTTTTTCCATCTCCCAATCGAAATCAGCACCATTCTCATGGGCGGGAAGAGAAGATTTGGTTGAAGAACTGGATGACTTTGTGCTAAACATAGTATCAGATATCTAACCACTGGAACATTCTAGGTTGATTTTGCTTTTCTTTACTGATTTCGAAAAGAATTCAGACACTGGGCAGTTCTGATAACGCTTGGGCTTCGTTCCTTCTTATCATTAGCCAATAACGTTTAGAGATATGCCTCTGTGCATTTGACATAATAACACTGTTGCATTTATTCGAATAGGGAAGAACTCATTTCTCGTGACATTGTACTTGTTTACTTTTAAAGATAAAACTATTTTGATGTCGACTGGGTGGTAAAGGTGTTACTCAGATCATCAATATGTAGGTTTCGGGTTTGACTTCGATTTTCTCAATCTCTCGATAGGATTGTCTACGCTCTGAAATTCTACAGCACTACTTGCTTCCAACAAGCTGTGCTTATTTCCCTTGAGACTTCTATGACGATTTTTTGTTGGCCATGAATCCTTTTTCTTTGGCACCAGGGTATCAGCCTGAGACAAATGTGTCAAAAATCGATTCAATACCAGGTTAAATTGTCAGCAACTCGGGTTCATTTCCGTACATCGATCGCTGCCAGACTTCTAACTGTGTATACCTACTTTTTTTCTGTGGGAACGTCTAAAGCTCTTAAATGGTCTGTCAATCTGTGCTATATTCTAAATGGTAGTCTATTAACAAAACAGCGCCGACTTCTTGACAGCAATCAAACACCAGAAAGGGTACCCATATTTCTCTGGCAAGGGTGGTTGGTTTACACCCCCCTGAGACTTTACCTCACAGCTGATAAAACAATCAAAAATAGAACTGAATTTTGATAAACATTCTGCAGTACCAAGTGGTGTTGGTGAACGAGCGTCAAGAGTGACATACATATTGATGCAGTCTGCAACTGTATGGCTTATGATTTGGGAAGCATATTTCACTTCACACTTTGTGTCAGTTTTGGGACAGCACAAAATGATTGCTTTTTTTCTCTTTTAAAAATTGTTTTTTTCCTCAAACTTAGTAACCTTGTTTCCAAAATGAAATTTATATATCATGAGATCCTTATTGATTTTAGAAGATGTGGGCGGGGGAGGTCAAAAATTTACTAACGTCTGTTGCAAGCGATGGTAATCCATGATCCCTCAGGTGAAACACCAAGATCTTTACATAAGTTTTCAAAATCAGCCCACATATCACTGACATTTGCGTTAAGTTGTATATTAATGTTATCCAACTTGGCTACAGTTTCCGCAAGTATCTCTGGTAGTTTCCCATCATTGCATGATTTATTCACTAACAAGTAACCCAAAGGCTGCTTCCACTGACCACTTATGCTCCTGGCCAATAATACCAGTACAGAGCATGCAACAAAGTTTGTCCTGTCTCCATCTCCATAATCCTCTAAACTAATGATTCTGTCTTTGTTTAGATCGTCCATCAAGTTTGTCTTTGTCGACATTTCTTCCAACATATAATGTACAAATCTTATCTATAGGCCTCATCTGCTTTCCTTTGGCGTCAATGATGCGAATGGCATTTGGAGATATTTTTGATGTAATACTCTTCAGGGAGCTTTTGCAAGGCAGATGCAAAATTGGTGACAACAACCTGTAAGCTATTCCACTTGCATGATAGAGTGAAAAGGCAAATGTCTTTAATTGAGGGCTATATCGCTTTAACTTGTTTAAGTATAGCTTGTGCATTGATTTTGCTAATGCGCCGTCTAGTGGCAATGAATCATTATTTGCATTTAACAGATTGAGAATGTCGATATTAAGCTGTGGCTATTTTGATTAGAACTGTTCTTCGTAAAATAATAGAAAATTATCAACCATCGGTAGAGTGGTTTAGTATTAAAGCTGAACCAAGTAATATTTTGATTACCTCGTTGGATCGAGTGGAAAGCGAAAAAACATTGACCGGTCCGTTTTACAGTGAGAGGTTACGAGAGGATGTATCCTCAGGTCCTGGTTGCAAGTATCAATACCTCAACACTACCCGTACATAGGAAAGCTGCCTTGTCGATTATTAGTTGCGCGAAAGAGCAGAGTACTCAAATTTGTCCATATTTTAATTTGGGTTTTCCCTAGTATTCATTTTGAGCGCAACTAAGGTAAATCACAACGGCAACGTTCTTAAAAATCATATTAAAATCACCTTTGCCATTAATATTTAATAGACAAAAGAGGGCCAGAAGAATACTCCGGAAACTGGTTTTACGATTCCCCGGAGTATCATATTGAAGTGACATAAATAATAAAAGTGCCTTACAATAGATCAAGTAAAGGAAAATGCAACTGAGTGTCAGTTTTGGACTGGCTTCCCAGATTATATAACTTTCCGTGCCCTATTTGACTGCTTGGAGTATGCTTTTGAATCTAAGTGAAACTGCAGAGGGCAAAACACCCATAAAATATCTCACCACAGAGAAAAATTCAGTTTAAAGCCAGGGCATACCCCACATCTAATCCTAGAGCGGGAGGTTTTCTTAGTAATCATACGCCTGAAAGTCGGCTTGCTCCAAAGGATATAGGACAGAGTTTTGGAATCTCTAAGTCGACAGTGAGTCTTATATTTACGTTTTGGCTCACACTTTCTGCAATTTGCCAAAGTGGGATAGCGGAGTTAGAGCAAAGCAGTTTGAAAGGTTCCCAGCACTGCCTGTTATTTTAGACTGCACTGAAATATTTACCGAAAAGCCATCATCGAAGGAAACAAGGAGTTGTACAGCAACTATAAATGACACGCTACTTTCAACTATCTTGTAGGTGTAAGTTCTCACCCAGCTGTAGTCTTTGTATCAAGAACATGGAGAGAAAAGGCATCTGACAAACGTATAACTAGCAATTCACCTGACCTTATTGAAGCGTTAAAGCCAGGTGAACATGTAATGGTAGACAGGGGCTTTGCAATTGAAAGCATTTTAGCACCACGTTGTGTCAACTTACTCATTCTTGATTTTAAAGGTAGAAATAGGTCACAACTTAGCTGTCCTGAGGGGAAACATTCAGAACAGATAGCTGAAGTAAGGATTCGTGTTGACAGCTATCCAAAGAATCAAGGCATACCATATCCTTGGTAATAACTATAAACTGTCAATATCTCACCTAGCAGACCAGATATTTACTTTTTGTGCATATTTGGTAAGTTTTCAGAGTCCCTTCCTTTAGCTATAAACATTTTAAAGACCATATATGTATACACACATATATATTGGCAGTGGGTTTCAGTCTCATTGATGGATGCTGTCACAAATATGCTTCAGTCCATCAATACATTGTTATTCCTTTCTCATGTAATAAGTTAGAAAACCTTTCATAGTTGTTTTAACTATTTAGTATACATTTTGTATGATCACTCATCCTTGACCCAATGTGCGAAATACTGGTACTTATTGATACCATCAATGAAGCTAAGAGCAACTGTCAATATTACAAAGAACTGATGAAGGAAAGCTTACATTTAAAAAATTAGAAATGTCTCTTTGGGTCTTTTGTTATGGAAGAATAAGAGCTTGCTAAAAGTACAAACTGACGAAAGTCCACTTTAAACTATAAATCACCATGTACGTTGCTTGGATCAAATGGACAGTATTTTACCACATATACCTCCACAAACTGTTATCTTGAACTGTTGTTTGAAGGGATAAAAAATGCTCCGTCTCAGTTACTGAGGTTTGCGGTTGTTGTCTTTTGAGGGTTGTGCAGATCGTGACAGGAAATACATCCGTAAATCCAATCTTATATATTTGAAAATTGGGTTATGCAATATGATATAGGACGAAGAACAAAGGGGCATAGCTTTCTTAAAACAACAGTTCACTTTCTTCTTATACAGATTGTTTAAGGGAGTCGTAAGTGACCCCAACTTTACCAAGTCTTGGCAAACCAATCTTGATTCGTGGTATGCAAGGTCAAGCCATATGTGATTCTTATAAAAATATTTGAAAGGTGGTATAATGGATGAAAATAGGAACCATCGTAATGCACCCTGTAGATATGTACGTCGTCTCCATCAGATGCTACAAAATCACACCAAAGTCTCCCCGTCCAAAACATTTACTGTTGCATCTGATAATAATATGCATGGTTTCTGTTGAACAAAGGGGAGCCATTTTATCTCTTACATATGCCTAGCCTAAGTAAGGCATCTTGAAGAGTTTCTGACCTCCGTGGGTGTTCTTTTTCACCTCCACTAGAGCATAACTACTGATACGTCTATCTGGGGATGCCCCAAGAAATGGATATTTGAGGCTTAAAAAGAAGCCACATTCTCTACACTGTTTTTTGTTTTCAAACAATATTTCCTTAGAATGGAGTGCTCAGAGTCTGTTCCATCTTTCACTGCAGCCGAAATATACTGCTTTTCAAAGCCAAGAATGTCCTCCAAAGCTTTTGTGGGGCTTCTGGCTCGTTTACAAACTGCTCTTTTAACATGCTCTTTTGCATGTTATGCGTGGTTGCCTGTGAGAATGCCATAGGTTGCACAGATTTTGTTCACGAGTGCTCCTCTCTATCCTTATTTGCTCTTGAGAGGACACTTTAAGTGAATCTTCAATACATTGCACTCTGTGCCATATCTCTTGTAAGGAGACGGGCCCAATATCATATTGTAAATCGTAGTGTATTGGTAATGCAGTTTTCCGAAGAAATGCAATTGTTTACTGAATCTACAGTGATATCGTTACTATGTGTCAGCTCTGACTCCTTTATAAATGTAGGGGCAGTTTGGAAATTATGTAGGCCTCCTGCTACACTTGAGCTACAGGGGAGTAAGTGTACAATGGGTGGAATGTAATCATGTTCATTTGCAGGAAATGATATTATTTCTTAACAGCACTTTTTTCTTGAGCAATTCTTGATCATTACGATTGTGAAGGTATAAATCGTCTACACTGGGGGCAGTTTTTGATTTCTTATTTCTGGGCTCAGCTCCAATCCTGGTTTTACACATTTCTACTTTCTTAACTAACTTTGGTTCACAATGTGTAGATTTAGGGGTAATCCATTTGCATTTAACCTCAGTACAAGTGAGATCTAAAAGGAGTTCTTGATGCCTCTCAACAACACTGTTAAATAGTACAAACAAGATAGCACCAATATGGCTGCAGTCACCACGGAGCCCAGCAGTAATGTGCAATATGTATACAGGACTTTAGCAGTAACAGAGTCCCGAAATAATGCGCAGAGAATCTCTTTGGAATCCTCCATCAGTATTATGATATAAAAGAACTGGGTGAAGAGTTCAGGACATCTGGCCCCAGTGGTAACTTTGTGCCTCGTCTTGAATAACATATTTATAATTCTCTGAAAAGTCTAATAGTACTATAACATCACTTGACTTTAGATTGACCTTACATTCTGATGACCAAGATGCAAAGCTTGCTGTTTGGCTATGAACGAGTGAGTTGTTAGCAAATCAAGTTTTCCTACTAAACATTCGATAAATTCTGGTGCAGGTAACATATGGTTAATGAGTTCTGACCAGTCAACTGAATTCCATTGTTTAAAAATGATATAATTGCCAGTATTGTCGTCCTCCATCCCTTAATTGTTAATTCAGATATGCCTGCAGCTGTGATGTGTTCCGGCAAATTGAAAACATAAGTGAATCACGCAATTTCTGGGGTTTTTTTTGCTGCATACTAGCATAGTCATCAACTCAGAGTATGATTTCCTTACATTTACAGAATGTAACATTTTGGTGTATTCTGCATATACACACTGAATGGGTTCAGAAGATTCCACTAAAACACACCACCTTGGCCTTTGAAAACCCAAGTTTTGCATTTGGGTATTCCTTTCGAAAGGCTACAAACAACCCCTCTAGGTTACACAGAAGTAGTCTTTTCTGGGCATGGACATTTTTAGATACACTAATACAGTCTTTCTTTCCTGCCATTTGACGACTGTATTCAACATTACAATAGAAGTTAGTAACTATTTCTACAGTCTTCTTTGGTAATATCTTGCCCTTCCCGGTAGTTCTGAGGACTCTATCCTCTCCATCATCGATTTCATTAACTCGTCAAGATCACGTCCCTTTTGTTTTAACTCCTTTATGTTATCTATTTGAGTTTGTTCCATGTTCAGTGATTCAGCCATAATTCCTTGGATGTTCTTTTTCTTTCTTTAATGTTTTCTTCCAATTGTCACCTTTCTCTTGCCCTGTAAAATTTTAGAGTAAAAAGACATTGCATGAAACTTGAGTGGGCTGAAACCCATTTCATTCAAGTGTGTGTTGAGGGAGTTCCTAGCAACATCCTTTCCATCTTGTTCTTTATATTCATTAGCAGTTTCATCAAGTTCTTCCACACCCTCAGTATCATTAACCACATCATTAAACTTGATACTGCATTTATGGCATAATTTCTTACCAGGAATAACATCTATTTACGAAACTTGATGAACTTGATGACTCTGAACTTCTTAGCCATGGGTAAGCTTATTTCTCCTAACGGCGTATGGCCACCTTTCTTTCTTTCCATGGAGATAAAAGGATTATAGCAAGTTCTCTGTAAAAATACATATCTATGCAAGAATATTTGCTCGTGGCGCAGACATAAAGTAGTGGTTTCATCAAAATTTACTTGAGATCTCCATGAAAGCAATTTCTTTGCCCGCTGATTTAGCATACAACAGTGAATGGTAGCCACTCTTCAGACAATATCCAATAGAACAATTCTAAGACATTATGAAAGCAACTCTTGACACCACATAGAGACTTACGTGAAATGTTTATTGTAATGTAAAGAGGAAATATTGAGAAGAGAAGAAATCATACTCCAAGAATCCTGGTTTTGAGAAAAAGAAATAGAATATTTGGACACAGTAAGCTCTCTGTGATTATGTGCAGTTGCAGTATTCCCTTTCTGATAGAATGGTATCATGTCAACTTCTCTCTTGGAGTAAATGTGATGTGTAGATGAGCTGTGTACCTCTTAATGTCAACAGATAGCCACCAAACAATACAGCTAGCGCTTATAGAGCTTTACTCTTGATCTTAAAAAGAAATTGATGATGATTTGATATTGATAAAACAGATAACATTGTGGTTTGGTACTGAAGTGAAGGTAGCAGAATTTGTTGTCAACATTTATGATGGACAATATTGGATAGGAATTGTTTGTGAAATAGACAATGATCATGGTGGCCTAAAAGTTAAGTTCATGCGTCCAGCATCCCCTCCAAGCCATTCCATTGGCCAAACAGATGATGATTGTGATGGAGAAAACGTCGAGAAAATACGCTTGAGATTATGCAAGACATAACTCTATTAATCTAGCCTGCATGTGCAATCAGAAGTAAGGCAAAACTGAACTTAACAATCTTAACGAGAACGAGCAGTAGACATCGAAGGGGCTGGTGACGATTCTCCACAATGGTGATGATGACGATGATGTTGGTGATGATGATGGTGAAGATGATTGTGATCACCACGGCGACGACGATTGTGATGGTGATGATTACAATGATAATGATGACGATAATCACAATGATGGTGATGGGTAATGATTATGAAGATGATGTTCATAATGAAGATAATGATGATAACCATGACGACGAGAACGGTACGGAAAGACTGTCTTTTCTCGTGGCATTCTGTCGATGTTAGGTATGGTTGTTTCATTCAACTTCTCTTTCCCTACATTATGAAACCTTAAGACTATTTCTGTACTATCTCGCACTATTCAAGGTATCTCCGTATGTCACCCGATCGATTTGAGCAACTGCTTCGTCAAGTTTGGCGTATTGATGCAGAAAAAGACAATCAGTTTCTTAGAGACCATTTCCTGGTTCATGGAACTCCCAAATAGGATATTGTTATCTTATCCCGTGCAAGATTAACGATAAAAAATGCGTTTGGAACTCTCTCCATAAGATGGAGATTATTCCATACTTCAATAAGAGCTACTGTAGAGAATTTAGAGAAATTGGTATCAGCTTGCTTAGCTCGGTATCATTACCTACGGTTAACAGGTAATGCCACTTTAATACGCTTCTCCATATACAGACTGTTACAACATGAATAGTACGATTCGACTCCATACAGGATTTAACCAGTGGACATATTTCCCATTTTGTAATTGTATGATATACCAGGATCCCCTAGAAGGAAATGTGCTCCTTTATTACGTTCCACGTAGTAGATTTCTACCCCTCCATTACAGAAAACGTACTCTCGAAGGCGCTTTTTTGGGCAAGAAACGTTATTCAAATATATCCAAAACGATATGGACATAATTTGTTATTTACGTCATTTCTTTTTTTTATAACGAACAGCCATGGATAAAAAAGGTAACTACAGGGTTGCTTGATGTCACAGTGGGTAGCTTTGACGAAGCCGATGTATGCGAGCTGGTAGGCTGATACATTCTAGACCTATTGCAGATTTTACTAGCGAAAGAAAATATCGGGCTAAACCGAGATGATGGTCTAGCTATTCGTAGAAATTATACTGGGAGAACCACCGATGTATTATGAAAAATGATGATTGAAATGTTGAAAAATGAAGGAGTCGAAATCACAGATAAAAGAGTATCAAAAGATATTCACATATCTGGATTTAACGATGAATCTCGCCGCGGGAAAAGACTTCCCATACTAGGGCTGTCCACATAATGATGTATCATTATTCGAATGATCGAAATAGATTTTTCGTGCGTGCCGAAAATGCAAAATGTACTAGTGGTTAAGTGGTGATGATGTTGTGACTACCAATGTAACGTTTGCATTAGCCTGCCAACAAAGGCAAGATAGGCATAGATAAACCTGTCTATCAACGATGAAAAATTGCATTATATTGGTGTGTCACGGCTGTTTTTACGAAATGTTTCGCTTCGAAATTATACAGTTTGTGAATAGCAAATGCCCTATTTCGCATTACAAAAATTCATTTTGAAAGATTTTTATTCAAAAATACGAGCTCCTTCACCTCCTCTGACAAAAGGCTAAATCGCTTCTTATTGACGATATTTCCTGCTACGGAAACACTCTCTTTGAAGGCACGGACGTCGAAGGTGCACAACGGAACTGGCGAGCCAGAAGAGCAACTTTTGGAAACCTGGCTTCGTTTATTTTCCACAACCTCAGCGGATCCTCGTTTGGATGCAAAGGATACTCTTCAAGTAATAAATTATATAAGCTCGTCATGGAGCGCATGTTGTTAATTATGATAATCTCTCTCAAGTAACTGCATCATCGATGATTTTGTCGCCAATGGTTCCTGTAATGGCTTTTTACTGCCCACATCTACATCAACTCTAGTGACGAAGAATTGAACGTGTTCGGCAACACCCTCCTTCATATAATTTGGTAAAAACTTCAACCCTGTATGGCGAGGGCCCAACGGTAATGCAATGGCAATCAAGGAATTATACTTAAGACTGTCCAAAACACGCCGTTTTAAAGCTTGTGAAACATTGAACTTGTTTTCATTCAGTATTTCACTCCTGGACTCGTTAACAAGGGGAATGATATAGGATACTGATATTAAGACTCCAACGGGAAAACGATCAGAGCCACAAATCATTGTTTTGAGAAAAATGCAATTTTAGGTTTAAAACACTCTTTTTAAATAAGTAATAAAACTTTCTTGTAAAAAGGTTCTATGCGTTCACTAGTAACTGATATTGAGTAGGAAAAAGAAGCAATAAGAGATCTGGGAGCTTTTGTTACCTGACATCATCTTTTCTTGATTTGGTGGGTTTTGGACTCTGATCGTTCTTTCAGGGAATTGATTTTGCTAACTTATCACTTAAGTAATATTTGAGTGAATAAAGAATAAAACTTACTGGTCTTCAGTGTCCTATTTGAAAATGGGGAGTAGGACTGGAGGGAGTTGAACATATTCGACTTTTAACGATGTCGAATAGCACCAAAGTATCAAGAAGCAGAGTAGATACCCAGTGATTAACAGTATCAAATGCTTGTAATTACCACTATAAATACTTGAAAGGAAAGCAAAGAGAGTGATGCAAACTATATTGCTAATGGCAAATGCATAGCAACCCCCAAACTACAGTAATCCGAATCCTATGAAGCCGCATTCATTGTTTTCTAAACTTTCCTTCTATACTGATGCCAATGACCTTATATTTGGTATATTTGGCAATGTAATGTCATTGACAAGATCAAAGTGATTATACTAACTTAACTAACTTTTTTAGGTACTAAGCAAAAAGAAGGGGAAGACTAGCACTGCTATAGTTCATCAAACTATTCCGAGGAGCATAGAATAAAACATGCTATGCAATGGATGAAAAAATCACAGTGTCATATTTACTGATACCTTTAAAACCACTTGCTCCTACTTTACAGTCCCTATAAATCTAGAAATATTCAGGATCTGACACAACTTCACTTTCATTAGATGATCCATTGATAACTGGTAGATTCTCAAAGTATGCATGTTTTTCAGAGCTGCAGAGTCTCTTCAGAGTCTGTAGATTATTAAAGTTTTCATGGGTGCTATTTATAAAAGCCTCAGGCAAATTGCAGTGGCTTCATTGTTTGATTTCTGCTTCTTTATCATTATAGCTGTCTTTAATCCTCCATTCCATGATTCCCTGTACTTTACAAGCTTTGGGTGATTTGTCTCAAATACCATCTCTCTCACTGGCCTAGTTTTGAAAGGACATGTGGGCCTGTACATAACTTTAAGATGCTGTAAAAAGTTAAGGAAATATTCATGTGCACAAGGAATGACATTGAATGGAGATGGACTTGCACGTGCCTCTTTAAAAATTTTATACCACTGGTTAGGAAGATCTAGTTTTGTATATTGATTCACAAGGCCGATGTCCTTGGCACACTCAAAATAAGAGTGGCCTCTGATAGGAAATCGAATGTTGACATGCACAGACCTTTCTTGCTTGGTAGTAAACCAGTGGAGAAACCGAATCATAGTATAGTTTTTGTTCTGTCCTGCACAGACATCACAGAAAAAGTCCATCTTTGTAACATTAGGTGACGGGAAGTTCATGTTGAAATGATACAACATGGGGCATACTTCTTCAGCACCTTTTCGTGTCATGGTTCATAACAGAAAAAGTACACATCATCAGTTGATAGTACATGTATATCAAAGGAGATAGAGATTAGTTGACGCCTGTCGTAAACATCACTTAATGTCTTATTTGATGCTGGCAAGTTTTTTTGAAAATCAAAGACAACTGCTTTATATGAAGGATCACTTTTGGCCTTGCTTATAGCCTCAGTCTTCCTTTTGTAAAAACTCTGAGCTTTTCTATGGTGAAGCTCCTGTTGTCATCTTAGCCTTTACAACTCTGTATCTTGAGATGCCTCTGATGAAGAGGACAACTGTGACTCAAGATGACTAATATTTTGTGCAAATTCGTCACATGTGCTGCAAGTGTCCTTACATGGATAACCAAAACCGATGTTACATTTTGTTGTAAATATATGCCGGTACTTCTTATAAGATACATGTGTCTCTCGTGGATGACTATCCAGAAATATTTGGTGCATCCTACTGACAAAGAGTCTCTGACAGGTGTATCTTGCGTGTTGACCCAAGAGCATATTGAGATTTTCTCCCGCGAAAATATTTGATATGTCCAATAACAGGCTCTTCCACATCATGACATAACTCGTGAGGTCTGTTGGCATGTTGTCCTCTCATGTCTGTTGGGGGACACCCTAAAATCAAGAGTAAGGTATAGATTTGTAATATGAAGAGGGTTCAGGAAATCATTTTTTCTAAAGACCCAAGAAAAAGTTTCATTTTCTATCTAGGAGATTCTTTCCGTAAAAGGGTATGACATTTGAATAATTGACTTATTCAAAAATATAGTGTTCTCGTATGGCAACACCAAAAGTAGATCTATTAGTGCCAATAAGGGGAACTGCATAGGAAAGATCAAGATCATGGAAGAGCTGTGGAAAGGAGTAAGAAGTAATGAGAATTTTTTAAATTCCGATAAGGATTGATTAGCAAAGTCTTATCATGAGCAGTCAGTAATAGGATTTTTAACAACTGCTCTTCTTTGGAATCTAGTGTTCAAATACTGCATTGTAGATGTTCATGGTAGCAACTCTATTATGAACTCGTGGAATGTGGGTCACGATTGCCCTAGAGCATCCCTGGACTTGTGTGAAGGGTATAATGATATGAAAAGTAACACAAGCAACAGATAATAAAAAAGACTAAAAGAGTCACTTTTTATTCAATTGCCATGCAATGCGCATTACTGTCACGCCTAGAGCAATGTAAGGACAATTTCAACATTCCACATAATGCCACATGGCTCAGGTGTAAACAGTTACTCTTGTTCCTCTTTATGTATGAAACGTGGAAGAACAAAAGTACTGATAATAAGATTAGAATATTCTCTCTTGATTACAATCCCTCATTGTTTTCAAAGATATCCGAAGTGCATACGTCGTTACGCTCCAGCTAAGCCGCGATAACTATTTAGGTCCTACATTTACACATTCTTACGCATTGACCGTTACTTTCTACCTGTCTTCGTTAAGGAAGCTTTACCGGTAAGTGTCTGAACTCTTTACGGTGTGATCCCACAGATAGAAATAAAAGCTTTTTAACACACATTCTACTCGACAGGTTCACCATCACGGATAAGTTTGATCTTATATTCATAGAATGATCTTTAAAACTAGCCTTGCGAGGTCTTCTTCTCACTATAGGCCTCACATGAACGAAAACAAAGAGAAATGAGTCCTGATAATCCTTTGAAGTGAGAGAGTTAAAATGAGCTATAAGAGCTTCCCTTTCTTGGCTAGTAACGTTAGTAAAACACTGTATAGGGCATTCTTCTCCAGTCTTCTCCAGTGACATGCCCTGACAATCTGCTCAGTTTAGCAGCACATTTTTTCGTTATCCTTGTTATATCTGGGATAACCGCAGCAAGGCTCAATGACAGGATCGCATAGCAGACAGTAACGAGGACAGAGCGCTACACAGTATAACTTTCAAGTTGTTCTATACTCAAAACTCTAAATCATCAACTAACTACATCAATACAAGTCTAATCGTTAAATAGTGCAATTGTCACGTGTTCACGTCGTCAACAAAGCATGATTAGTTACATTCTCCAATAAGGATGCAGCGTTAGAACACAACAATCCTTCTCCGTCTCTTTCTCGGTGTTTTTGAAAGTGCTGGATGCTCTGACATTGAATCCTTTATTTTGATGATGCGTCAAGATGCAAAATGTGGACTGTATATTGGCTTAATAGAGTCACGTGATGTCAGGAGTTGCCACGCTGTTGTAGCTCCCTTCCAAGTGGACTCTGGTCATTGTTTCATTCTACAAAGGTTTAAAACCTGCCTGTAGCTCTGGACGTCGATCTTTGTTCCTCAGGAGAGTTTGTGGGATGATAGAACTGGGCGTGAACAGTGTAAAAATGGCGGGAACTCAAAAAGTGAAAAATGTGACTCTGATCTTTTTTCCATTGTGATACTGATAAATTTTGTTCCTTTGGCATGGCAGTAGTCACTAGCTCTAACACTCCAAGAACTGGCAAAAGACAATTGACTTGATTCCATTCTACGGTATCCAATGCCAAAGACTCTTCCCTAGCCAGTGCCATAACTCCTCTGTCTGAAAGAACTGCTTGAATAGCTTGTTGCTGCTCAAACAATCGTTCAAACGTTTCAAAAACGCTATTCCACCGGGTTTTGTTTGACTTTACTAGTCTGAGTTTAGCGATTTTAAACCTTTCCCGTCCCGATGCAAGTGACGAAGTGGCTACGTTGAACTGTTTGAAAATTTAAGTATCTTCGCAGATTTCTAGATGAGAGCATCTACTTCAGGAATCGAAAACCCTTCCTTCACTGCTGAATGTAATGTGTGCGCGAAACATAGCAAATCAACACAAGCGAGGCAAAGACGTCCAGCAACCACTTGATTCGATGCGTGCCCTTACTTTCTGGTTAAGGTTCCAGTCTGCGATAACGAATTTTAGTCAAGCTGCTAACGTATTTACAGCATGGCTCTCTTCCATCTTTATGGTATCGAGGACAAATTATTTAATTTCCCAGTCCTTGTTAATGTAATGCAATGTGACAGATTCTGTATGATTCTGAGGCCAAAGATGTCCAGGCAGCGGTTGTTTTGGAGATGAAGACGTTGTTGAACTTGCTCTCGCACCTCATGTCGCACGTCTTGTGCACTCGGCGAGGTATCGTCTGGTGGGACGGTACGAAACGAAATCATGAAAGCTTTAAACCCACGGTGTATATAGGCATCATATCCCGGGCCACTTTACTTAATGAAATTATTTGTTCGGCCCTCTCCTTGTTACGGTTTCTTTATACTATTAGAAAGATTGTCATAGTATTTTTTATTCCAGATGAACTCTGGCCAGTAGTGCTTGTACTGAAAGGAGTGCTTTTACCTGATGCAGAAGGAATTTTTTCACAATTATGATAGAAGGATGTTTGCTTCGTACATGGGACATAAAGGAAGTAGTACTCGAATGGTAGCTAAAACTGTCTCTGCAAAGCTTACAATCTACTTTGCTGTCCACTACGTATTCAAAGTATTCCGGAGCTGGGCTTCCCTTGCTCATTCGTAGAGTACCTTTTATGTTTATTAAAACGATATCTACTCTAGTGAAATGAAACAAGAACTAGTGCGGACCTTCCATTCGTGGCACTTTTTGTAGTGGGAAAGTCAGCCGGGGGGGGGGGTAGTGATATTTCGTTTGAGGTGAGTATTATTTTAGAGCTTGGAGGGGAAATGATTTGATTTGATTTTACCATCAGCGATGGCGAATAATCTCCCTATTATCTATTCAATCAACAGTGGAGTAAGCCGCCACCAACTACCTTTTCCGTCATTCAAATCTCTTACGCTTTTACGTACTGAGAGGATGCAAACCGTCTCCAGGCTTAGCCCTATTCATCCACAATTGACTGTATGACTCCACTTTTTACTATACTTGACATGAACTTCATCGTCTAGTCAAGGGTTCTACCTTGATGTTTAGCCGGCAACCAGGGGAAAAATAAAATATTTAGAGCACCCATTTGATTCCCTGATGACCTGTAAGCAAATAATGAATAATCTCGCTGTGCTTAAAACTCGCGTGGCATTTCCTAATCATTCCTTGTTTTATCTTTCCCACCCATTCAAGATTTCACGGCGTTAATGAAAAGATAGCGCTCTACTTGATTGAACATTAACTGTCAGTTTGTCCTGTTCCTTAAAATATAGTCATGCTTTAAAGCTATTCTACAATACGATGAGGTCAGATTACAGAAGGCAATAGATCATTGCAGATCTTCGATCATTTCTGAGGTACAGACTGTCACGTGATATTCGATAAATGGGAACTTGCCTTTGGTAATCAATTATTGGCTTGAAAGACCGCGAGTCGATCATAGTCCTGAAACTGAGGTAATCGGTGATAGGTATTCAAAGATTGTTCTGCTCGAGAGATAATCAAAGGTCAACAAGGTTAATCTTCCACAAAAAGTCGGTTGTATCCTTGATGTAAGACTTTACTCCCCGAGCTATAGTTTGTAAATGATAATCTAGATCTAGTCTTACGTTAAGGATACAACCGACTTTTTGCGGAAGATTAAGCCTCTAGGTAAAAGTAAAGAGGGGACCATATTGTGTACAATACATTTTGTAGCGCTATATCCCAGTACCCCGCATGAAGATGGATTATCAGCGATATCGAAGGCACTTGATTCTAGAGAGGATAAGTGCGTTTCAACTAGTACGTTATTAATGTTAGCAGACTTTGTTCTGAAGAACAATTACTTTGTGCATAACGGAAAACTCTTTCAGCAAATTAGGGGAACAGCAATTGGTGTGGTAAAATGACCGTACAAGCGTGACGTGTATGTAATGATAGATAACGACAACAAGAATGACTGCGTCACCATATGCTAAACATTATAAGTATGAATGAAAAGTCACCGTCTTGTAGTATACATAGCCACACGTTCAGCCAAATAGCTAGCGCTGATCTCCCGTACCCCTTACATACACCTCCTTTTATATTTACATCATTACGTCACTTATTATTTATAAAACACATAATTCTGCTTAAGTTGCTCCTATTACAATGTTACGTCATAATTCTAGAAGCATCTGCTAAAACTGACTATTCCTACATGACAGACACGTCCCCCCTTGAAAAAGATAGGCGGATGAGTATACCAATACTGATACTATTTATCGAAAAAAATGAAAAGCAAAAACATAACAATGTCCATCGTAGTTAATAAACATTTAATGGAATTGTTCGTGGAGTATAAAAATGTCCACAAAACTCTTCAGTCATATCGTATCATATCATATCGTAAAAATCGAAACCAATCTACTTTCTGGAAAGAGCATCGGCAACAACGTTTACCGTCCCTTTGATATGTCGAATGTTTATTTTGTGCTGTTGAGGAGATCATGATCAGTAAATAGTGTTATCTCTTTCCCAAAAATATATACGCTTGAAGCTTCTTAATTGCCCAGATGATACATAAACACACATAAGCACGAAGGACATCTCACGAAATAATAATTTTCTGCTGATGTATAAAATTGGATGTAGATACCCCTTATCGTCGTATTGGCTCTAGACTGCTCCAATGCCTCTTTCGCTGGAATCTGTATGTAAGAAAAATTCTCTCTCGTAGTCAGGGGTCGTTAACACTGGAGCAAAGCATAACGCTTCCTTCAAATCATTAAACGCTCTTTCACAATCCTCTGACCACTGAATTATCGTCAGACTTCTTTTCGACATCAAGCCCGTCAAGGGTTTGCCATAATTTGGTATAAAATTCCTGTAGTACCCAGTTACACCAACGAACACCCTTCTTTGTTATTGGACGAGCCCAGTTCCTGATTGTTTCGACTTTAACTGGTTCTACCTTTACACATCCACGATGTCCTAAGTAATGAACTTCGTTCGCTCCAAAATGACATTTCTCTGCCTTAACAGTAAGGACAGCTTGGAATAAACGTTCGAAAACGTCCTGGTGAACTAAATGTTCTTCCCAAGTTGAACTAAAAATTGCGATATCGTCTATAAAAGCAACACAATGATCTTCAGCTCCCCAAAAAGATCCGATCGACTAACCTCTGAAATGTAGCGGGGCTGTGGCACATCCCGAATGGCATTACGCGAAATGCATATGAACCAAATGGCGTTAAAAATGCCGACTTTTCCTGGGCATCTTGTGGCAACGGTTCCTGCCAATATCCCTTCGTTAAGTCGATAGTAGAGATGCAGTTAGCACCACTAAGTTTATTCAAGATGTCTTCAGTTTTTGGCATTGGATATGCATCAAATGAAGTTACTTTGCTTAGTTTTCGATAATCGATACAAAATCGAACAGATAAGTCCTTCTTAGGTACGAGAACCACGGGTGAAGACCATGGACTGTTAGTCTCATAAATGATGTTAAGGGCTAGCATAGAATCCAGCTCCTTCTTCAAATTCCTTTACAGTCTCTGGAACACGATATGCCTTCAGTCGGATTGGTTGATCCACCGTCACCTTTACATAATGTGTAATGAGATTTGTTCGACCAGGTTCATCTCGAAACAGAGAACAGTAATTCTGCAACAATTGTTGTACATCATTCTTCTGGTTGGGTGGTAGGTGAAATAAAGTGGTGATCTTATGAATAGACGACGATGAATGTAACTGGGGTGATTCATCGTCGTCCTGGGAAATCCTACGTGACAAAACATTTCCACTAATACATCTGCTACCTTCCCCGCCTCAATAGAGGGCAGTGCTACCGCCTCTGGGTATCTCGTAGCAAAATCAACTACCACCAAGGCATATTTTTCCCACGTACGACTAGCCACAGGAAACGGACCTGCAATATCTGTAGTGAACGCTACGAACTAACGATGGTAATTTAGGGGGACTTGTCGAGTACTGAATACTTGATGTGACGCAGACATGAGTGATGTGCTAGTAACCTCTCCTCATCTAACAACAACACTAACCCTTATAAGACCTAGGAGATAGAATAATAATTAACCTTAATGTAAATAATTGATATTACTTACTATCATTCTTACCTTAAGACTGTAGATGGTTCACGTAGTCGACTGTTTTGATTGTACTCCGTAATCGCAGTTCACGCGCCATGTTTAATTCGTTGAAGGATGGAATGAACACTACAAGGGTCGACCAACAGATACTTGCCTCGTTTAGGTAACAATATGATACTAGTAACCTAGCAACTATCAACGTCAGAGATGGAAGATGAGTAAGAATTTAGAATTTAGGTGTGTAAGAATAGAACCAGGAGAAAAATCGAAGGATTGATTACGAAATAGAATGAAATATGTTGATGTGAATACCCTTCATTAGGTTTACCTTCTAGATTTGGATTTTTGTATGTGAATACTATTTCGTCATCAGCCTGAGAGAGTCGAGAGAGTGCTGCGCATATGTCAACCAGTTGTGCTTGACCTTGTGCCAGCCAGAGCTCAATTTTTGTAGGAAGGATCTTTTTAATCCAGTTTTACCTAACTGATCGACATGGTTCTTTGCTCTACTGCGGTTTTTTTTACCTTTCAGGGGTAACAGCTAAGTAGTTTGGCTTGCTCCTTTTTGTTGTAGCCGGTTTGGCTTGGTTTGTTTTTTTTATATGAATTCTAAACCGGTCGACTCTCTGTTTACAGAGTCACCTGTCGAAGACACGCCAGCTGTTACTGAACAGTCTAGTGCGGTGTCGACAAGCAAACTTAAGACGATTTCAAGAGATTTGCAGTTCCAAGACTGCATATAGTAGGCTGATTTCGACCCTTTTTGAGGAAAGGCATAGTTGCAAACGAGCAGCTACTGTCGCAATTGACACAAGTTTGGTGGAGGCTAAACGCCCGAGACCTACTACTCAATTAGGCCTAACGCCAGACTATGATTCTGATGATGTAGCTTCCAAGAAAGCAAACTCACTTGCATCAGTGAATGCACAATTGAAGGCTACAGAGATAGCCATCTCCCTAGCTGCAGAGACGGCAACGCATACATCCAGCGACCCTAGCCCAATCTTACGCGCTGGTGAGGAGGATGCCCTTAGTCGTTTTGGTGGAGGAGATTTTGCCTCTTCTGATGAGGAGGAAGAGTCCCAAAATGATGATTTTTTAAGTGCCATTGACGGTGGCTTACTGCCTACCGAGGAGCAGGGACCTCCGATTTCCATTCACTTAGCCACTATTGTTGATAATGCCGATTTCCATTCACTTGGCCACTATTGTTGATAATAAGTTCTCTACCGAATTTGATGTGTCTAAGAGGAGAACTATTGGTGAGAAGTATAAGATTCCCCAGAACCGTGATGCCCTGTTCACCCCAAGGGCTAATCCAGAAATCTGGGCTAAGCTTAACAGCAGTTCTCGAAGAACTGGCATAAAGATGTCAGCTCTTCAGGATTGTTTGTAACGTGATTGTGCAGCAACTGCAGATGCTCTTGGCTGCCTGTTATCAGCAAGGGGAAGCACATCTCAGCCAGATTATAAGCATATTGTCTCTAGTCTTGTAGACTCTGTGGCATTACTAGGGCACGTTAACCAGGAGCTGAGCTACAAAAGGCGAGACTCGCTTCGCCCTAGCTTAGCCAATGATTTTAAACAGGCATGCTAACGCTCTCCAAAGCCAGGAAGGCTTCTTTTTGGTAACGATTTGACAGCCACCATGCAAAAGATCAAGGCAACAAATAGAATCGTCTCAGCTTCTCTAATCGTCTCTAACACCACTAGCCAGAACTTCACTGGAACTAGTAGGGTTAGACCCAGATATTCCAGTTCCAGTACTCCACAGGGTCATGATCGGGGGACGGCTTTTTTACGGTCACAGGAGAGGACAGCATACCCTCCCTGCCCCAATCACCACCACGGTCAGAGAAGGAAATGTACAAAAAAATTGAAACTTGCAAGAGACGAGGTAAGGCTTTTCCCTGGAGTAATCAATCAATTTGTCATTCCATATTTAAGTTATAAGGTTGCTAATTTTAAAGCGGGCAGACCGTCTACCTCTTTTCTAGCTTGGCAGAAGATTATATCATTCTATCAAATTTTCCTCTGCCTATCCTGCACAGTCAGGATACCCTAGAAATTCTATATGCAAGGAGCATTCCCAAAATTCTGAGGAAGAGATACAATCACTTCTCAGAAAATCAGTTTTATGCAAGAGCACTTATGAAGCTGGTGAATATATATCACCGATTTTTACTGTTCCCAAGAGTGATGGAAGTGTAAGATTGATACTGAACTTGAAACGTCTGAATCAGTATGCTGAGTATTTTCATTTTAAGATGGAAACTATTCACTCTATTCTTAATTTAGTCACCCCTTATTGTTGGATGGCTTCAGTTGATTTGAAAGATGCATATTACAGTGTGAGGATGCATCCAGACTATCAGAAATACATGAAGTTTACCTACAATCATGTTTTGTACCAATATACAACATATGCTAATGGATTGTCATCATGCCCCAGGCAATTTACGAAGAATCTAAAGCCACCCTTGGCAAAACTGCATAGTCGCATAGCTATGGATTCTGACAATGAATTCTCGTGTTCAGCAAATAAAGATGAGCCTACAGCTAGTACAGTTCTATCGTCCGTCGAATTGTTCGAACGTTTTGAGCAAAGTCAGAATAACAAATTCACGGCATTAGCTTCTCAGTTTGAGGCGTCCTTCGACCGCTTAGCTACAGTTCTAGGCAACGCTATGGAAGGGAAACGTAAGGCTGAAGGGGCTGATGGCCCTAAACAGAAAGTCGCCAGGACCAATGTCACGTGCGACGCAGAGCCTATGCCTTCCGGTTCCAGACATGTCTCAGGCCCAACCTATCACTAAGTGATATATCTGATGCCGATGACATCTGTATCCCACACCAAGCTAGCTTGGATGACTTCGTTCCGTGCTTTCAACAGTGACTTCTCACGCATGCGCGCGCTCTCTCATGTTGCCTACTCTCCTCGCAGTCACTGCTCAAATCGGTAATGGACCCCGGACTGACCAAGGACTACGAATCTTGAATCTACGAAATAAATCTGGAGTTGCAACATGGAACGTTCAAGCTCTCCTGCGGACGGGCTACTCTGTTCTTTTATCACACGAACTAAGCAAGTACAACATTACTCTGGCATATCCTGCGCCTGCCTCCAAGTCATACTACCCGCGCGTTCCTGGAGTTTAGTCTGTACCTCAAGCGGAGCAGCTCGCTACCGATCGTCAGCACTGGGGAGCACTTGTGTTTAAAGTTGGCTCTACGGACCGCACGGTGCTCGGGGATTAGTGAGTAAGTGAGTGAGTGACACTGTACACAACACTCCAGATATTGACTTAAGATTCTCTTTACCCACAACTCCGCTGCAAGAACACTTATGATTTGCAATATTTGGTGTATTTGACTTGTTGTGTATTGCGTCATTTAATATCCATATGGAGTAGCTCCCTTCTTCGTTGACTAAATCCTCTCTTCCCGCACATGCGCAAGACATAGTCTAATACTGCTTCCCGTGTCCTTTTCGCCGAGCTTTGTTTAGATCCATTCCCCAAAATATGCATTTACTGGAACAGTTTCTCGTACTTTTGCTTGACAGCAAGCCACCTCAAACTACGGCTGCCAGTAACAAGTACCGACTGCTTACTTCCTACAAATTTTGGTGTGTGTAAGTCTCTTCCGTTTGCACCAGTTTTTGTTAATTTATTGATATTCAAGAAGTTTCACTGTAATGATGGACTCGAATTATTTTTCAAAAGCTTCTTTCGTGATAGACAGATCAGACATATTATAGAGCTGAAAGTGGAGATGGCGGACCTCTATTATTATAAAACCATGCCCTTGGCTCATTAAGGCAGTTCGTTTAATTCTTTGCTATTCGTAACTACATCTGCTAGGCAGATTAACTATGTAAGTGCAATTGCCGTTGCCAGTACCGTAACCAATGGGGGCTATAGCCCCTATAATAATCCCCAAGGTGATTGAAAAATTTTAACAGATTTAAACAAATTTTATGTCAAGTCCTTGGAATGTAGAAATCATTTGAGTGAAAATCGGTTTAGTCAACCCCCTATAAATAATTGGTGGTTACGGCATACCTGCATACCTTACAAATGACGCAGTGTATTTTCTTATGAGCTGCTTGTATTACTTGTTTATGTAGAAGTGGATCTCTGAGAAAGGACACCCCAGCCATGTCAAGCTTTACAATCGTTTTCAAAAGTTTTAAAGACAATCGAATTGTAGCAAACAGGATGAGACTAGAATAATCCAATACAAGTTTTTCAACTTAACAGTAATTGAACTTCGAAAGAAATCCATTTTAATTTAACTAAACAGGACAGTACAATTAAACTAAATGTAACAGACACCGTAACACATTCCGTTGGCGATTATATATACTTAAGACTTGGGAATTCACTCCGACAAAGGCTTTATCAGCGATTTGATAAGAACTTTTATGAGAAAGAAGATAGCTCTTTAAGAAAGTAAAAATTTTGCATTATGAAATTACTGAATAAATTAAATAACTGAATAAATTATGAAATTACTGAATAAGTAAATTACATTCCTGATTTTTCAGGGAGGGAGAAATGAATGGACATGCCGTTTTACCTTTCTTGCGAAATCTCCCAACATTTTTATACCAGGTGTTAATTTAGTCTTAAGATCGCCCTCATGCAAACGCGAACCGAGATTAGAACGTGGAACCCACGCATTCGAGGTGTACTGTTTTAGCAACTGAGCTATGGTGACCCGGTGACAACGCAGTTCACTTTTCTCTTGTCGCCACATCAGATCCTAGCACTTCACTAGTGGACATCGCATCCAGCTTGACGCAATTTAGGAGACTAGCCTCTCGGCGCCATGTGACTTGACTGAGGAAGGACTGCCATCCGGACCATCATGCTGTTTACAGCTCATTGAAAGCTACAAAGTGTTATAGAGAAGAGAGGATTTGAAAATATAGAGTTTGAAGAGATATTCGAGAAAAGTGAAAATGTCACCACCGGGATTCGAACCCGGGACTCGTGCATTTGCGGCGTGCTACTGTAGTGACGTTAGTCAACGAGAAGAACAATGCGCTCTAATTAACTTTGGTCTACATCCGTGCTGGTGAGCTCCGTGAGTTATTTCAGTAGTATGTTTCCTAATTAAGAACATGCTAGACTACACTACCAACTGAGTTATGTTCGACCAATAGGAATGCAGATCAAGAATGAAGTAGAACGTGATTGGTTAGTATAGAACACGATTTACGTTAGCTGGTTCATATAAGTTTCTAATTGCGTGGATGTTGATTTTCATAAATTCTTTTTTTTTCTTGCATAAGATGTGACCTCGTTTTCACTATACATCGATAGAGCGACAATTCACCAATGCATCTTCATGGTAGCCATGTTTGTTACGAGAGGAAGACATAGGAGATCATCAACAGGGGCCTGGTGACAACATACTCCTATCCATAGGTACAATATCTACAACATTTAATTAGTTGTGACGTCAAAATTAATAGTCCGTACAATTTATTTCTACATACGTAAGCTGTATCTTTGACAATGAGGTGCTTCTTTGCCAACAGATTTAAGTCACAAAACGAAAGGACAACATGCCATCAGATGGAATTTAAAGGTCCTAATAAACTTTGACTTCAGAACACCTTGTAGTAGCTCTTGGTCGTCCCACTTCAAATCGAACAGCAATATAGTAGTATTGTTTCAACCAAATGTTAATTAAAAAAATTCATTCTGTAATCTGTGCTCTTAGTTCCATCTCTTTGTGTTTTCAATAATTATAATTCAGGACCTCAACACAGCTGCACCGGGATCAAAAGACTCTGCTTTTCGAGTCAGAATTAGGAAGTCTTATAGTAAATTTTAATAGTGATTTCTTAAAACTTGAGATGTCTGTTTTTATTACAACCTGACTTATATTTAAACGTTCACATCTATCAATGGCATATTCAAACGAGTTTGACATTGTCACACCTACACAACAAAGTCACCACTCAAGTAAATCAGGTTTGAGCCACTCAAATCATGTTTACAAACAAAAAAAGTAGAGCAGAGAATGATGATACCTTGCTATCCAAGGAGACATGAGAGTACAAGGGAAGGAAGTAGAGATAGTACCACAAGTACCAAAATCTGATGAGACAGATTGTATATCTATGGGGATAAAGAAGGTAA
>JAAAKL020001249.1:0-32158 GCA_010016065.2 Carybdea cf. marsupialis auct. non (Linnaeus, 1758)
ACGTGACGTCAACAGACATGCTTACTAAGTCAGTTTAGCCTTAGGAGTTTCGTAGAATTGAGGAATTAAAGGATAGAGTGTGGACAAATTTGCTGGAAGTCGAATTGTTGTTCTTGATTATTAGTGATTGACAAATATTCGATCAGAGGAAACTCCGTCTATTCATTGAATTCAGTTAGCGGCAGTTTCAACTTATGAATCACATGCTGTTATTATGTGTCACAGAATATCACAACATGGGATATACGTAAAAGGATGTCTAAGAGCCCTCTGGCTGGGCGATTCGTGCAGTACTCTGCCTCTGCATACTGTAATATCTGCAGTTGCGAACGAGGGAGTTTCAAAAGAGAACATCACAGCTAAGCATGGGTCGTTGCAATAAAAATGTAAAATCCTTACTGCATGATAGGTGGCAAGTGCTTAAAATCATTGCATCCTTCCATAGCAAAGTTAGGCTAATCTGAATTTTTCAGTGTACCATAAGGGGCTGCACGGCCCAAAACCCCACCCCGCCCCAGGTATGACATTGAAACCTACATCTCAATCCAGTTGTTCTTAATCATCCTTTTCTGGGTGTTTCCTGTAGTGACATTTGTGAGGAACAGGGATGACCTTATGCAATTGCATAGTAATGTCTAACACATCTTTTGGCTTACTGGCGTCGGGCTTTACCACAAACCTCGTTTCTCTTCTCCTGTGGCTTGCAACAAAACCGATAACCAATATCGTCATCATCTACAATAAAACAGAAGCTGTAAGAAAGTCAGCGGGTATCACTTTGCATTGTCAATTTACATCAGTGAAACAGAATAATAGTTTGTTGGTGGTACAAAAAAATAAAACTTCACGAAATAGCGAAAACATATTTATATACATAATTGTAAAAGATCACCTTGCAAATTTTTAATTATATACATGTGAGAATTAATGTGCTACTAAAGCTTAACAAATTATTTTGGAAAAATGAAATTGAGTGTTTAAAACTGATTCTAGATACCCTCAAAGCTATTTTGGTAAGAATCTAGAATACATTTTTTCAAATAAAGATTCTACTTTCAAGTTGTTTTCTGCATACAGACTTCAGACCGAATACAATCTGGTCAATAGGTAAAAAGTCACTTAGCGAAAAAGTGTACTTTTTGTTCATGTTTACCTTACTATCGATCAGGCATTAAGAAAAAATTTACCAGGGACGTGAGGGCAACGTCCTAAAAGAAAGGCTCCATGTATTTTAAAAATGCCTGAAAATCATACAAACTTAGAGT
The DNA here is from genome assembly GCA_010016065.2 of Carybdea cf. marsupialis auct. non (Linnaeus, 1758). Classification (NCBI taxonomy): domain Eukaryota; kingdom Metazoa; phylum Cnidaria; class Cubozoa; order Carybdeida; family Carybdeidae; genus Carybdea; species Carybdea cf. marsupialis auct. non (Linnaeus, 1758). The sequence continues at coordinate 1,266 of JAAAKL020001249.1, forward strand.
GTTGAGTCATAACATGCCTTTTTGTCCAGACGTCAATAAGTAATAAATGACTGATATTCCGAAAACTGTTGACGCTTCTGTTTTGTATTTTGTTACACAAATAATTGGCAAAACTTTGTATATTTACAGGAGCATCTTTCTTAAGCACTTCTCACTTTCATGTTACTTGTCCTTGACATAAATTGGTGGTCAATCCCCTCTAACCAATCGATCATATGCAGTCTTGATAAGTGCTGTTTTGCTTTCTTCTTCTTGTCTACTATTGCCTTTCATACTTTTAAAGCATTTTCATCTTTGAGCACACTCCGCCCCCTTGACTTTTCTAGTACAGCAATGGTCTCCTTTCTCGAATGCAATACGTCAAGCAAACTGCAGTTACCGTTTTCTAAACATTGACCAACATTGACATAACGCTACTCCTCAATTGGCTACCACAAATACTCCCTCGTGGTATTTTTTTTCAATTCATGACAGTCTCAATGGATCCTTTCATATCAATATCGACATATGAGTGCTTAACTGACGGGTCAGATGAACAACCCACTTAGAGAATAATAGTGAAAATGGCTGTGTAGACCCTAAACACTTGGACCAGTTGAGTATTCATGGAGCATATCCAACGGATAGAAGTGCGTCAACGCTTCGCAATTCAAACACAAGTAAAACTCTAACAGATTGGCTTTTAGAGTATTTGCCTTCCCAATTCCTCTCACATAGACCAGATGAAGTCTCTAAATCTACTAAAGAGTAATCACCAAAGCTTCCTAGCACTGAAATAGAACCCTGACCGTTACATGCTTCTTCAAACCACAAATCCACATTCTCAATATCCTCGGTTAACCTCCATTTCTATATTCAAAAAAGAGTATTTATTTTCCAAAGTAGTAGCGAAAGTCTGGAATCAGAATAGTTACGTTGCATGAAACAAATGGTTTTTGTCCTAAAATATCTCAGATATGGTTATCTGACATGATGCATTGTCTTAACAGAATAGTATTTGCAGTAACGGTCGAATCTATCCTGCTTTACTATTTAGGAGCTTAGCCACTTACGTCTCAGCAACAGAGACACTTTAGACTGTACTTAAATGAGCCATAGCCTACGGTAGCACTCCTTCATGGAGCCCCGCACTTCTATGGCAGGATGAAAATACATATATCTGACAAAAATTATCTGTAACAAATTAAATGGAAAAGTGGAAACCAGTCACAACGAGGGTTATCTAGCGCCTTTGAAACCCCTATTGTGCCATTTTACTTGCACCATCTATAATGTATGATTCCATAGAGTCCCACAACTATCATTCGAAGCAGGGCCCCGTCTCCTTCCAAACCGTACCTGCTCAGCTAGCAGCAAGGCTTGATGGGTATTACATACGTATGCCTTAAATGTTAGCATGGAGAGATCATATCAGCAATGGGATTATAAAAGGTGATCTTTCATGAGTCTCGAGCAGGTTGTGCACTCTTCGCTTCCACATAGCTTGAGAGATACTAGGACACAGTGGTCAGCAGCCGCATATTATGAAGGACTTAAATCAGGAAATGGCAGGTGGTGTCGCATTGGTTAAGCGACTCATTGCTCTAATCATGCCCAACGTTGACCAATGCAGCACTTTTTTGATTATAGAGTAAAAGTTGCTGTTTGTCTCCAAAAGTTGAAAACAAAGAATCTTTGGTTGCCGCTTTGATTAAAAGGACGCCAAAGTTAGTGATTTGTATTTTGATATGGCAAAGATGCAAAGGGCAGAAAATAATTTATGTTGGCTGGCCAGCTTTGATAGAGCACAAGACTGAGCTCCACTGTTGAAATCATGTCGTGGAAGTCGTAGAAGACTGTAACGTCTGGCATGCTCTAATTTCCCAGTGACACTCCATCTGATGATGATAACTGTGTTACTGATATTACTGATAATACTGTGGACATTGTGAGGGAAAACACACAGTTTACCGAACTGGTACGTTGAATTCAGTACCATGGCAGCAGGAGCAGCTTGGGGACATGTCCCCAACTTCTCTTACATCAGTACATGACTTCTACTTCTGTACGTTAGGAATCTTTATCAGAAGAGATTTGTTCATAGTAGAATACAACCATGACTAAAACTCGAGTAATTAAACTTAAATTAATACACTCCTTTTGGGGCCTGGGTCGGGGCCTGTTGCAATAGCAGACGTATTAACTGATGATGAGGCAATTTTCATCAGATAGAGTCAGCAATATTTTCAATTTTTTGGTGGTTGCATGTAGGTGTGGTTTACTGGTAAGCCATGGCATCGTGCTAAATCCATGTTCACCACCACCCTCCCGTTTGAGAAACCTGGCCACGTCACGTGCTGAAACGAATCAAATCAGTCTACACGTAGACCAGGGGCGGATCCAGCGTTTAAGTTGGGGGGGCCATTTGGAAAATATATAGGTACTTCCAGGCACTCAGCCAAGGGTGTAGCAGAGAGGCCTATATGAAACAATAAAATTTAAAGGCTTGGGGGCCATGGCCCCCCGCCGCCCCCCCTCTGGATCCGCGCCTGAAGTAGACGTCGTTTCCCTTGTAGTAAATATCGTGAGCTGCGGAAAATTTCAAGTTGCATAATATTCAAGATCTGATCGGGACGTGATTGCTATTCCATATGTATGCGTGTCGGTATTAGTATTAAAGCAACTTAGATAACGTTTACTTATGAAAAAAGCTCGTATGCTATTTTATATAACAACAGTGGTAATTTAACATCCACGGTGTTGTTTATTCGGTTTCAGAATTTTATTACTGGCGCAGCAAGCATTTCTTGAAAATCTATTCTATCAGAGGGAGCCTTAATACCTTGATGTATTTAGTAACCAAACACCACTGACTGATCTTCCTCGTGGTACGCACTGGTAGTAGTAGGGACTTTAATAGGTTCTGATTAGTCTTCGTTTTTCTATCTTGAGTCGCAAAATCGCGAAGATGCGAGAAAAAGGACCGTGGGCTACTACTTATAATTCATGTTTACTCCTACTTCCATTTTTATCAATTCACTACACATTAAAACTTGCTTAGTCATGTTCTTCTGCAACATCGTGATCGACAACACGCCGCGAAAGGAATAGAGAACATTTTAAGCTATGACACACATTCATGTGACCTCGCTTCCATGTGTCATTGAATAATTACCGGAACTGGAATATTTAAACCATTTCCCCAGAAAACTCTATGCTGATCTTAAACTATTATGAAAGCTATATTTAGACATAAATTACGCTGTATCATGATTACTAAGATTCTAGAACCTTCCATGTGAACAGTATATTGTAGGCCGCTGTAAGTCAAGTAACTTTAATATTAACGTTTACTTCAAACTTGAATTTAAACATGGACATATACTGGAAGATATAGTCATTTAAGAATTTGAGGAAAATTTAGAACTTATTTATCACCATTTTATCCCCAACTGAAGAAATACGGATTCGCCGCTATTTGTCGCAAACTGGCATAGATGCAAAAATTTCGCGAGCGTATCAAATACAAGGATAACTTCAATTCACTTCCACGACATCTTGACACCGTACTCAACCTTAAAGTTATTGAGGGGCCAGTAAAATTTAAGAGCTTTTGCTAAAAGAAGGTAGGGTTGACTAATATGAAGGTTAAGCGTACTTACAGTCCTAACTAATCACTAGGCAAAAGGCGTGATGTTTATTTGCAACGGGTGACGACTATTGTGTCATGAGCTCAACTCTGTAACCGCTCTGCAACTCTGTCCCCATGTGACGCCCATTGTACGAGCTATCCTGAGTCAAGGATCTCTGATTGATAAAATATGTATATAATACTCAACATTTTTCAGTTCTGTCTCAGTAATCTCTTTTATAACTTATTTGATTAAACTGTTTATGGTAGGGAGCACGACCAGAAAATTACTTGAGCTACAAGAATTCTTTCAGACTAGTATCCTGGCCTTACAAACATGTAAAGAAATATTCTTGTGTTTGCTGCAACAATATCCTATTTAATTTTCTTCTGTAGCTTGTGAAACTTTTGGACCTTCTTATTGTTTCTGTCAATTAACGAATCCATCACAAAGCAATGCAAACGGCAGGATGCCGTTGTGATATAAACTATACATTAGCATACAATTTGGCCCTCTGATTTATGATAACCGTCTAAGGCCCTGCGAAAATTTCAAAATGTTTTATTCTTATCAGACCTTATCCCAAACTTAGATCACATGGATACACTTGACTTCCTTTTAGAATAGGTAAGTAATATAAAGAAAGTTTTAATATTTATTCTGCCTTTACCTATACATTTGCAGTTTTTATTTGACACCGTGATAACAATTACAGTGCTAAACCAAGGACGTTTTGTTCAACTGAGAGTAAAGGGGAACTTTGGCATATATCCCTAAAAGTCAACGACGAAAGAAAGAAAGAAGGAAAGAAAGAGCAGTCAGCTTTATTTCATTCGGAAGCAAATCTATCAGTTTCGTAAACGTCGGTAAAACCTGCAGTGACATACAATTATAAGCTCGCCTAAGCGTGAGAATGTACTGACAACAGCAGGGCTGACTGCACGACAGTTGTAGGCCACGACAGTTCTAACCCCTCTACGACAACACTTCACTCCCTGTCCCCCTTCCAGCCACGTCCGCTTCTAAGTTGACCAGTAGGCCCTATCCGTTCTCATCTCTGGTTATCTCCCTAGGACGTTATGTCCTGAGAAATCCACTTTATTGATCCAAAGTCTGTGAAGATACCGTATTTACCTGTTTGAGCCCATTCAAGAAGTCATTAATTATTTGTGTGGATACGTACGTTGGAATTTGGAAAATGTGGGCGCCCATGAGGTGGCATGTCATGGCAAGTGTTGCTTCACAGAAACGTGAATCAAACCTCATGTGAAAAGGGTCGAAAACATAGCGACAAAAATGGTGCTGTGTAGGAATGCGTCAGAACGTGCCCGAGAGCTAGGAAATTTTGCAAGACAGCACTTGGAATACTAATAATCTCATGATCTCTTGTGACAGCAAACACCGACCTTCAAAATCGTCTTTCACAAACGTAACGAAAATCTAAAGCATTCACTTCACAAATGCCGACTCCTACTTAAAATTCGTTTCCATTTCTCAGTTTGAGTGTAAATCATAAAATTATGACGATGTTGTGAGTAAACTTATGTCCCAAAAATCTTTCTTGTGTAATGGAAAAACCCACATCTTGGTACGTAGGAAGTCACGACATTTCATCTCAGGTACTTGCTAACTAGTTCCTATGACGTCTGTTTGTGCGGGGTTTGGGAACATAGTCCAATAGTTTAACGTACACTCGCAGCAGAGACCTTCAGGCTTTTGCACATGTCCCGTAATTGCCATCGCGATAAAGAGCAATGAATTCGAATCTATTGTTGTAACAAACAAAATTAATCTTGCTGCATTTGATTAACGAGGGGCGACAGATATGCAAACTGCATTAATGGTATGCGGCCATCACCAGTAGGTCATCAACAGCACACCAGACTTCATTGATGCTTCGGCCATTTAAGGACTGCACATCTCCATCTGGCTGGCCCGTACTGCATCAGGGTAAACTTACCCAGTACTCCTACTGGTGTTGAAAGAAGAAAAAAACCCATGAAAACCCTAGCACCAAAAAAAACAATAACATCCCCAAAACCCCCAACTACACCCCCATCAACATTCACTGCTACAATAAAGAAAAGGGACAGACCTTAACTCTTATCCACCATAGCTAACGACAGCACTACATACCAGAGAGACGCAGCTTTCCCACAATCCAGGCTGAACCAACTTCAGCAGCAGAACAAGCTCGCTGACACCGTATTCCCAAGCAGCGGTGCAATGCGGCACAATAATATTCAAGGTGCCGTAATATCTAAGGACTTTGAGCTCTTTCAAAATTATTGCAGTGAAGATACTGATGACTGATTTTTCTATCTTCGGGCATTTCTTTAATGTGTGGAGGACATGTTATTTAGACAGAAATTCCCGAAGTATAACATACACCTTTTTAGGATAAGGCCCCATTTACACGGTACAACATGTTGAACACAACTCGTCTTGTTGTACAACTGGGTTTCACAACTGCGTTTTCATTTGTAACAACAAATGTTTTAAAGATATATGTTAAAAAGAAGTGGGACAACTTAAACTCAGGTGATTGGACCCTTCCAGTCTTAAAACGTCTATAAAATACTGTAAATTCTTTCTTAGCTTCCTATCTTCCCTCTCGCATGACCCTCATAAATGCATCATCCCTTTGCTGATTTGCCATAACATGTTGTGAGGAATAGACCCAATTCTAATCTAAACTCAGTTGTATCAGCATGTTGCGTGCAGCAAAAATTATACAAATTGGTTTGTTTACATGATGCAATTTGTTGTATCCACATGCTGCACCATGTATACAGGGCGTAAGATCCAAAGATATTATGGAAGCACTTTGAAACAAACGATAGCTCTGTAAAAAGCTGGAACATTGAGGTTACCATTCCCTGCTTGCTCCCTTTTGCCTTCCTCTCCCTATTCCCTCGATATTTTCATATATGTATTATTTAGTAAGTAAAATGTGATTGAATGCAGAGAGTTTGTGCATTTGCTCTACAAATCAAACATGGTGTATGTTCCCTATCTGTGATACTGGCCAACATATCATTGCTTCCTATATCAGACCTGCGACTGTGAACAAACAGGTGAGATGAAGATACTGCTTGCAAAGATTGTGTATCAATACTTTTTAATGCAGTGCTGGAAAGATGTTAAAATTTTTACGTCGTTCATATCATGTAACTGTTTATGCATGTATGTATGCATGTAAGTATGTATGTATATGTGTATGAATGCAGATTGGGTATGTATGTATGTATTATGTATGTATGTATTATGTATGTATGTAGATGTAAGCAATTTAAAGAATCCATATGGTACCATGCAAGAGTGCTCAAAATGTGTGTATTCATGTGTGCCTGGAGGCATCCATGGATTTATTTAAACATGGACGTATATTTGTATTTATGTTTACCAAAAGAAGATTAAACACGTAAAATAGCAAAAGCTACTTGCTATGTTTCCGTTAATTTCGTCGACTATGAGAAGAGACAAATCAATTTAGAACAGGCAACAATACTCAAGACATTACCATTGGTGTATGATAAAGATACATAAATTATGAATTTTGAAACAAAGGAAAACCTTTCTAACAGATAGAAGACTGAGGATGAGGAATGAAGTTTTTCACTTAAAAGGGAGCACTGGGCCTCAGATAGACAAGAATGGTGCCAAAGGTAATTTAGCTTTTACGTAGGCCTCGGAGTTTCGTTTGTGTCGGAGACTGTGAACATAAGGAGATCAGCAGTTAAATTTGTTTACCATCACATCAATGAGTCTGATTAGTGATAAAGGGCTATAGTTGATTACTATTATAAAGAAACGACATTGAAATCGATACAACATAAAAGATCCTAATCATCTGTTTCCACGTTGGTGTAATTTCTACACGGAAGAAAGAGGTAAGAAATCAAGTGAAGGAAATACGTTTGATGCTGATGGTTCCATTATTGTCATCTCAAAATGGATGAAAGTTGGCTTTAGACACACTTTACTTCCATCGCCATAAGATTGTTGCAAACAGGAGCTGCTGGAAAATACGGGTTTGCAAGCGAGGAAGAAGAGTCAAAAGAGACTTTCAGAATACGTTAATGAACCGTCAGACTATTTTGGTGCACCACAACAGATTGTTGCTTGTTTATCTGTGTGTAGGGGCAGTGGATGGATAAGGACAAGAAGTGGTGAGTAGATTTTTATCAGAATATCCCTCAGCAATGACCCTCTATAGTAGGCCAAAAAGCCCCATTCGTAAGAAGTGATAAAGATTGGACGAAACAAATGTAACAATGTAACCAAATGACACATGTACAAAAGACAAAATAAAGTAAATAAATGATCTAGTTACCAGGTCTCTAAGTGACACGTGATGAGAAAGATATTGATGGTGGGGTTGATTTCGTTATAGAAATCGCGATTTTTATCGGCTTTGATCTTCAAATGGATTTTTACAGATGAGTAATTTATATTGGCGACCGCGATGGGAATAGGTAAAAGCTGTCCAATACTCTACTTTCGAGCACACGGGCGAAGACAAGTATGAAAGGACTTGTAATTATAAAGGAGGAAGACGGAAACTTGCATGAACAATTTGAACTCCATCTTAAAACCGCCTTCAAACAAAATCAGAAATATCAATTGATTGAAAATGAAATTAAGAAGAGAAATTACAATTTTATGTGAAACGTACAAATCAAAGGATTACGACCGATCATTGAAAAGAGTACCTGCATCTCAGATAATCTATCTCCTCCTTCTTTTTATGCCTTAAAGTTAGAGAGTCCATTCTGAACATGAGGGGGTCTTTAGAGTTTCTTTTGTTGATTTCTTGTTAGCAAAGCGACTGGCCCTAGCTACCGTGATTACCTGGCATTAAAAATGACGAATGGCATGTCTAGCAAATAACAAAAGCCCTTAATACTTCAATGAAAATACATAGTCATGGGTAAACATGCAAATTTGCTATTTTGTCTTTGGTGAGTTTTTGGAGAGTGCAAACCCACAAAGTTTATACAAAGAATACGATGAATTCTGTACTCTCACCACACTTACTAACAAACATATTTTCGCTTTTTGTATATTTGATGCAAATCAACGGACATTGCCAAGACGGATCCGATAGCAGAGAATTTCTTGATGCCAAGCCCTCAATATGAGCAATTTTAACCCTTTAAAACTAGCTACGCCCCGTGTACCCCCGTATCGTTTTTACTTACCTTAAAATCATTTTTTTGGAATATTGACATTCAGTGTAGGAAAAAATAAGGCTTTTTGGTTTTTGTAAGGTGAGGAGGTGTTAATTAAACAGAGGCAAAATGATTCTGAATACACACAAAAGGTAAATGGTAATTGAAGGTGAATTCAAATGACAGAGGTTGAAATACTGCTGCTGCATTTGAGTGAAGTCTCTTCAGGATTATGAATAAGTAATGCTTGTACCGCAACGAGAAAACAAATCAGATCAATTCAAATTAGCTTAAATGAAATGTTACCTTTCTCGACAATAGCTGCCCACAATGGGAGTGCCCTGTGTTCGAAAAGAGCAAGTAATTAACTCCATAATTGATTTAGTAAATACAATAAATAAAATCGATTCACAGCTGCTGTTTAGACTGTTCTTTATGAATGATTATGTAACTATGACGCCAAGCTACATAAAAGGTAATTATCTATATCAACCCCAATCCCAACTGAAAAAAAGAATGATGTTGTGGGTGGAAAAATTGTGTTGTAAAAATAGAGGAAAAGGCGGTCTTCTTTGACGAATGGAAGGTCGTTCAAATCACAAAATTATTTGTATCATAATCTATTATTTCGACATATATCTATTTTAATTTATTCATAATAACTGATTCATAATTCCTTTCATGTGGTATGTAAAAGATCATTTTTATTCTCTAGAAATTTATTGTAAAACTAAGCATCAAAGAATATTCTATGATTTAAAATGCGAATTCAGACCAATTGATGCTTCCAGCTCTCGAGTGGTTTAAAACTGCTATAAAAAGAAAAAGACAATTTGTTTATACCTTGGTTACGTTGGTAATAAAAGTATACGTTGCTGCTTATTGACGTACCATCAACCTCATAATTTCATCAGATTATCTATGAAGCAACTATTCTACCACTTTATCTGCTACATTCGATTTCTTTTACTTGTGCAAAAGGCATACCTCCTTCACAAGCAAATAAAACATGAAAACAAATCCAAAACGACTTGGGATCAGCTGGATACGGTTCAGAATAATAAGTATGTGAACACTTGTGTCCTGAACTGTGAAGAAATCTGGCTTGACCAGTCAAAATAAAAGTTAACTTTTGATATACAAAATACAGTATATTGTTTCCTCCCTGTTCAGAAAGATTCGCGTTTTGATCCATCCATTCAAGGCATCCTAGGTTGGAGGGACTAGAAATAAACTTGGGTCATCGAGGTTCTACGTCTCCCTGATGGTTAGAGCGCATAGGCATCAATGGTGGATGTATATTTCTACAAGACGAATCAGTTTCAAGAAAATCTTTAAAGGGAATATCGCAGAATTTTTTTTACACGAATTATTTTGTGATAAGAAGATACTGATTTTTGCCGTCTTTCGAGGATGCTTGCCACCACTTGCTATCGTGTTTAAAATGGAATACACGATTTAAATAAAGCGGAAGAATAAGTTTTAAGGAATCAAAAATATTCTTAAAAAAGCAAATAAGAATGTGCAAGAAAATTAGATTATACTCCCTCAATCTATCGTCTCCGTTCCCTCACTTTACCTTTGAATAATTTTAATTTTTATATCTCGATACTCATAAAAGGGAGGTTTTAATAATGATCACGTGGCTGGCTGAACACGGGAGTGCTATGATCTAGTGGCGACTTAAAATAACGAAAGCAGATTTGATTAAATATGTTAAACTTGACAAAAGGTTCGTAGGAAATCAGCACGTTTGTAAAAATTCACCTTAAGAGCAGACCGGCTAAATATGTTTTACCTCACCCCTCTAAATCAATCCTCTATGGAAAATCAGTTTTTATAAGCATACGTGAGGAACGTTTGCCACCACTGCAGAAAACTTGTGCATGTTAAGCAAACCTGCAATTGAAGTAAGCCTTGGATATATGGAAGATGTGATTGATACAATTTTAGTGCCGGGGTTAACATAGAATCTGATGGAGTAATTGTAATTTCACTTTCCTCGCGATGGTTTAATGCAAGGCCTTCTCTCGGTGCAAACATTCATTCAGTGCCATATCATGCTCATTAAACAAAGATGTTTTTCCTGGCTTTTATTGCAGCCGTTTCCCTCTAAGTCAAAACATTGCATACATCTGTGACAGTTCAAGGCCGTGATTACGTTTGGCTCTCTCTTTTGTGATACAGATGATTGTATGTAACCAATATCTTTCTTACACAAACGTGATACTAGGTAAAGGTGATTCAAGGAACGCGTTCTCCCGGAGTTCCTTTATCACAGTGATATGTTACGTAAGATATTTCCTTTAAGTATCAGTTTTGCAAGGGGTAGACGATTCGACTCTCCTTAAATAAATAGTAAGTAAATAACTGTATTAATATTTTTTGTCCAAAACAAACACCTGATCCTGAGATATTTCTAATAATATCCCTCCCCTCTATAACATCGGTAGGGACATTGGTGCCTAAATCAAAGAATTTTCTGTTTGCTGATGTGTTATGCTGTCGGCCCTAGCGAGTATCACAGAAAATTTGCGCATGCGTACAAGTTTGCTGAATCTTGGTGAATCAGCTTGCAACTTTATTCTATGAAGCAATGACCAAATTTCTAAAGATATTTTTTATGTAATTGCTAATTCAAAGGGGATGTGGTATTAGTAATTACTGTGAAAGTACAAGTTCTATTCATAGCTGGTGGCGGTTACTTAACCGATGACGTTCGCAACCCCCCTAACTTTAAAATTCTAGGCCCGGAAGTGAACTACTTCGTCACAGCTTATGCAACCAAGACATTCCTTTCTGACCATCTATTTGCATAAGAGCTAAGTCTGTAAGCAAACAGCAGTCCTTTAAAAGGCCTCGCGTTAAAGAGAATCGGACATAGTCTTTGAGATTGACAAACTTCGGACATCATCATCAAACTAGGTGGAAACTACCAACTATACAAGAAGGAAAGATGGTAAGTTATTATGGCACCGTTAATTGCTAATTCTCATCCTTATTTTACATTTGCTGTAGCTTTTTCTTGACTAGCATTGATACTTGCGTGCACCTAGTTGCAAGTATTGCCTGAAAAACGTTCTTTATCAATTGATTGCTAGTTAAATCCAGATGGCTTTACACGTTTGAATAAATAGACAGCTCGAGTAACAACTCGCTTTGGACACAAGCCCTGGTTCGATTAAAGTTCTGGTTGCAATATCCACAACTATCATTTTAAAATCGTAGCGAGAAAGCGTGGTAGGTACGTTTGACTAAAACCAAGTTTGTCGTAGAAGGGGCTATGCCCTGACAAGCCACGAGGAGATAAGTCGATCGTAGTAGGCTGTAACTGAGTCGGGAATGTTATCTTTTCTGATCTCGTAGCTTTATGACAGTTGAGTGTAAGACCAACAAATGCTACTTCAAGGCTATTGTAAAGTGAAACCTATTTGAGACATTTTTCCACTTTAAAATCATCAATTTTAATGATAATATGAAGACGTAGTCTGGCATCAATGCTAAATTTTTAACTCTTTTTCATTGTCGATTGAGGATGTCTATTTGATGATAATAAAACTGGTGTAGATTGTGTTTGCTCTTCAGGTTTCAAAACCTCATTTGATACGACAAAGCTTTTTCACATCCGGTTGCTCTTTTGTAAGGATATCCAGCTATCCTAATGCTATGATTTACATCGGCAGTCAAGGTCTAAATCTACAAAATAGGAAAGAGAAACCTTTGCTAAGGAACGAGAGCGTGTAATCAACTTAGTATTCGAGGAATACCTGCGTATCTTCTCCTTAACCTTTGTTGCTATTCTTTTACGAGGATATGATGACTGCTATGATGGGCAATGTCTTTTAGTTTCCTTAAACTGAATTTTAAGCGACTGGTTGCTACAAACTTAAACTCAAAGGAGCAGGTACTACAAAAGCAATAACATTATAAGATCTTGGCAAGCAAAAAACCTGAGAACATAAACGATTCTAAAGGTCCCGAGAAGCAATTGGAAATAAACAGACTTAGTACTTTAACTTCTTGTTTAAACCAGCTAGCTTTCACAAATATTGAAGTAAAAATATCAAACTTTAGACATCTTCAAACTTTAGGTGTGATTGATGTGGTTTCACATGCCGCTTTAGAATATTTTGAATAAGAGATCTCAACTCCATTAGCCGGGTCTAGTTTTCAAGACTTCTCATACAAAACGTTAACGGTAGTGTGTTCTAGTCGATCAACTGAAATAGTGAGATTCATTCCACAATTGTGATGATGACCATTTGATGTAAGTTTTTTCGTTCTTCATCAATTGATCTTTTGCACGTGAAGATATTATACATATAACTTCTATTTAGTAAGAAAACATTTTTCATGCATGTCGAAGTGTACTCGTTGCTTATAGCAGGAAGTAATCATGGCTCGTGATGGGAGTAGAAACCGCAAGAGTTTTTTTTATGGGACAAAGTTCATGACTAAAAAAATCAACGTTTGCAACTTTATTTAGTTTGGGAAAAACGCCTTACAACATTTTGCTTTTTACGGAAGGGAGATATTAGGACTGTTTTCACTGGTGTAGATTTACTACTTATATCGGTTTTATTTTCATTAGCGTTGGTTGTTACTTTTGAAGCTGCGCAACCATTTCAATAAGTTGGACATTATGAGACTTTGATTTTGAATAGGAACCAAAGATGTCATGAATGTGGGCGAGTTTAGTATTTTAAAGTGCAGCAATATACCATTAAGGGCCTTCAATACTACTAGATGATTTGACCGTTAGGCCTACTTTTCTCACAAAATTAATTAATCAGAATCACTCACAATGACTGTTTAACAAGGGTACTAACGGATTTATTTTAAGAAAACTCGATGATGAAAGAGATGTCTTCGATATAACGAGTCTATGTCAAGAATATCATGATATCAAGATTTTTTCTTAACTACATTCGACCCTTGTTGCAACATTTCACATGCTTATAAAAAACACGCACTTAAAGTTCCGTAAACAAGATGAGAACATTGTTGTCCTGTTTGCTGCCCCATCAGCATTTTTTGACAAAGGTGGCTTCGGTGCACCCTCTGCGATTCAAGACATCTCACCAGCCTAGGCCTGCCTATGCGGTCAACATTCCCAGTTCTGCTCTGTCTGCAAATTTTCACACCCGTGTGTGGCCGATTTACTGGGTTAGGCAAATGAGAATGAAATCAAAATATGATGAGGCAAATTTAAAGTAGTTTTATTGTTGAATGTTTGTAAAACTTGGAAGGGGAGCAAGATGCAGTGGTAAAGTTCGAGCGGTGCTGCTTTTCTTGTCACTTAGAAACATAATCAGTTTTGTCACATTGAAGAGGAGCAAGATGCTGAAAATTTTACTATTAGACTACTACTGCAAGAGTCTGAGAGTTCATACGTTTAGATAATTGATGGTTTTATATGCTCTTTGCACGGAGCCGGACTGATGAGAGTGCAACGAAACTCGTCTCTGGTAAACACACGATTCCCCTATTTAAGGTTATCTACACTATTTATATATGGCAAAGGATACACTTCAGCATTAAAACGAGAGCGATAACAAAAATCAACGTCTTCCTTTCCGTTTCATGATTGTCGTGTTCCTTAGCTAGTACTTCTGTTTAAGCTATTGACCCCTGACTTCTTGATATTCGATATTTCGGAAAGCTTCGTCAGAAAGGATAATTAGGAGTGTGAAGAGAAAGGAAGGCACATCCGTATTTAGAGACAGGGAAGGGAATTAGAAGAGACTTGTTGATGGTGTAATCCTATGGCCGAAATCTGCTAAATTAATCATGACTTACATTTTTATTTAAAGGAGAAACATCGTCAAATTTCCTGATATGATTTATCTACGGGATGTGCTTGCTTTCTTTCACGTATCGATGTGAAAATAGCTATGATTGCAACTACTCGGCAAACAATCTCGGTAAACAATCTGACAATCTTCATAAATGCTTTGCAATTTGGTTGCTAGGACGCCATAGACTTCTAGAGCTTAGGTTTTAAATGATTTTCGTCAATGAAAGGTATAATCTGGGCCGCCCATGCAGAGAATGGGCTGGCAATGAAGTAATTTGAGAAAATGTCAGATGTAGTTCTTTACACTTCTGATTCGTTGAAAAATGTTATACTTTATAAAAGGTATTGGGTTAGTGGCAACTTTTGCCAGCAGATTTTGTTACATTTAAGAGGATACATGGAAGCAGCAGTTGGGTGTACTCCTACTAGCAGTTAGGTATACTTAGTATAGGGTGCTCTTAGTTTACTGAGGTATGCGTAGAGGTATTTGTGCGCGAGGAAGATACTGTAGTTTTGTACCCCTCCCATCCTGCGTTCCGACATCACCATAGTCCGAACGAACTGAATCTTACAAGACAAATAATATACGAGATAAAGGACTTTAAGAACGCAAATAAAACATTTCTTTTTCACTTTTTATTCATAATATATAGTCTTATATATACCCGTACCGTATGTTACGATTCAAACACAAGTACAAAAGTTTCCGGTACTTTTGCCATGAGCGAAATATAAGCTCGTTATGAAGGGGGTCAATATTATTACAATTGACGGGGGCTAATACACTTCACAGATTGGTTTAAGTGCGCAAGGACTGTAAAGTAATATTTAAAGGGCTGACACCCGTCGTCTGATTATCCTGAATGAAACCTAAACGATCCCAGTCGTGGCTTATTTTTAAATGTCTTAATTATGCTATCAAAATATGACGCATTATATAAGTTATATCAGTGTTAAACCTAGGGTAAGTGTTGAACACCCTTTGCCAGCTACATTGTAGTTTATACGATATCCATATAAGATCCTATTTCCCAATGAAAGTCTCGTCGTACACATCTGTTAACCTTGCGTCTTTTCGAACGGATCTTCAGATAAGTTATTCGTGCTACAGAGTTTAAGAATACCAAAAATCATAGTCTTCATAGCAAGTTTTTTTTAGATTACACTCGTCAGAGATACATGTTGTGCCTAATGGTAATGTACATAAACCAGGTTTTGTAATGTCATTAAAAAAACAGGTTTTTGTACATTTTGATTTAGCACAACGTGTACCTGAAACGGGTGTTATCGAAAAAGCTTTCAGATGCTATGAAGCCGATAATTCTTGGTATTCTCAGATCTTTAATACGAAGAAGTGAAATTCATAGGTTACTACTGTTTATCAAGGGCGTAGTCTACTAAAAAACCCTGCTACGATCATAGATGCCTTGAAAACAAGCTGCGAGACGAATTACGAAATTATGTGGGAGTTTTTATTAACTTTATGTTAGTGGGGAAATTTGTGTTTTGTGCACAATGGAGTCAAGTCTGCGCTCGTGGGCTTTCCAGTCTATTCTATATTTGGTCAATTCAAGGCATTAAGGACGAGATCTGGCGTTTCTGTGAATTGTCCAATGCATCCACATAATTTTTCAAAAGAGAAACAATAAAGAATGTGGTTTGGCTTGAAGGCATGATTTGTAACAGACAGATAATATACGGACAGTGAATTTCTAAATAGAGTCCGTTACTTGCCTTAACATGTTTCTTCTGGCTGATGAGTGTGTTTTATGCACCGAGTTAAATCAACATGGTGCAACTGATTGCTCAGCATGAACGGATTTTGCAAGTAACTAAGCTAATAACAAAACGTATTCTTCCTCGCCCACCTGAGGGAGTCTGGGTTACATGCTAGTATTGTCTATAAACAGCTATCGACAGCGGATAAGGGAGGCGATGTATAAATTGCTCGTATATCTGAAGGTTTTGTCTCATTCTGCGAAGATATGGTAACACTGCTTAATTGGCATCGTCTCCATACTTTTTCAAATATCAAAAGATGCCACCACCGGAAACGTCAATTATTAGGGGGGCACCATTGTATAAAACTACTAAATGCTCTAAGTAGCACTACATGTTCTAGGAGTACCATTTCTTGCAATTTCTTCCTTAAAATTTCTTTTTGCCTCGAATAAATATTGGGCAACAAAAAGTAGGCGGAATTAAAGTAGCCCATTTACAATTTTGGACTTTGAAATATGCAAGTTTCCCTATCCCCCGTTCCAAAATATTGTTAAGTTTGAAAAAGAGCATTTTGGAGACTTGCATGTCAGACTTCCCTGCTACTAAGTGGAGAGGTCTAGAAAACAAATAATACCAGGAATGGACACCCATTTCATGTGACAAGTGTCTTGCGTGATTTGTTCTATTTTCACCGAAATTTATCAAGTTTTTAACTATTTGTGCAGGGTTGTAGGTACTCGCGTGCTAAAATCTATTGACAGAAATGTAGGCCATGCTACCAGATGCCTACATACAAATGCTATATTTTATAGTTGTTATCTAAAATTAGGAAACAATGTTTATAAAACGCTTGCTAAGATATGATTATCAGTGAATTACAAGCAACTCTCTTTTAATCATTTAAGCTAGCATAAAAGAATCCAAAACGGCTGTACCAAGCTGAGCGCAATTCCGGATCAAAGGATGATACATAGACTGATGTTTAAAATCCTAAACATTATACAAGAAATCAGGCTAAACGGAAAGATATCACTAAATTGTATAAAGTATAGGTGGTGACTTATATTTCCACCGATCTTCATCTGAGTACGACTGGCTTGACCGGTCGAAATATAAGTCACTACCTATACTTTTATATAATTTAGTGCTACTTTTCCGTTTAGACTGATTTCTTGTCTAATGTTTACTATTTTAATCACATGAACTTTTGTATCAATATCAGGGTTAAACTGGCAAGTTCTTAAATGGATCATAAGACCATCTTTAAAATGATTGTCATACTGTATACAGACAATGGCAGCTATCTCACTAGGTTTCGAAAGTGTGTATCATGAATGGCCTATTCAGTTTTGTAAAATTACGACTCATTTGCGGCTTAGAGAAATGGTGCAAATCTTCTTTAGAGGTTACAACCCTAACTTGGTTTTATGGGCTAAGAGCGTCTCAGCGCAAACATGATACGCCTCGGGTGCTGCAACGAAGCTGCTTTGTTCAGGGATGGCCACAAAGAACAAAGAGAAGAATTTCGAAGGTGGAGTTAAGATACTTCTAGACTAGGAAGGAATTATTTGAAGTTTAAGACAAAGCACAGCAGCAAGAAGTTCCCCTTTTAAATTCGGTGTTTGATAGATCCCATTTAAAACAGTCAATAAAAAATATCAACTGTAGATAAAACCAAGCACAGTGTGAATTTTACCTTAAGAATTTGAATAGGAATGTAATGTCGAGGATTTCACGTTTTCATGAGTGGAGCATCACTTCTAGTGCCACAGAAACGCACTCAATTTCTGTTAAAGCTATCAGATTTCTTAGGAATCTCTTTTTAAAGCAATTTAATAACCACGAGAATGTACCAGATTTATTAAAAGTCATTACCCCCTCAAGTTTCTGATAGCCTAAGTATAGAATATACTCTCCGGGTATTCTTTAAAATTAAAGACTTCCGAAAATCGAGGAAACGTTCGGTCGATGAGGTCATGAGGTATTTACACATTTGATGATACTTTTCTGTAAAGGAAGCTATCGTCCCTGAAATAGGAGACGCGGAGCAAACGCCCTAAGATAACTGATACCGTCTGAGCAGGTTAGGGATCAGATTCACCTCTCCTCTATTTCCGGGACAGTCACAAAATACCTTATGGTAAGGGGCTTGCCCTGTGCCTTATTTTTCTATTTCAATTCCTCCTAAAGATTAGTTTTTGAGCCTTGTATATTCTCTACTTTTCTCATGTTTGCCAATTCCCACGGCGAAGTCTAAGATCCGAAACTCATTACCCGTATTTTTTCGGGGCTAGCTTTTTTGCTGTTTCGGTTCAAAATATCTTTGGTTGATTCCCCATTTACTAGAACATGCGTCTGCCACGTTGTATCTCTTGGAGCCCGATTACGTAACGATTTGAGGTACTACAAAAAAGCACGAAACAGCACGAATCGTAGGCCATAAGACTCTGTGTTTTATAATCTCGGATGTTGTGTTTCTTCCATTTCATGTTTCAGTTTTGTACTCTGAGAAGCCTCAGACGAAAAAACCTTTTAGTACAAAATTGTCTCGCTATTTCTTGCTATTTTGAATACAAAATATCGGAATATTTACTTTTAGTCTAGTATTTTATATCTTTGGATTCTGGTATTCGGTTGATATATGATATTTATTAGTTGACGAATGTGAAGGCACCGTTACAAAGGTTTTGAGGGTTTGAGGTATCTGATCCGATGGTAAATAGTGGATCACAAACTATTAATAAATAAATAGGTTTTAAAATGATAGTGTAACATCAACGATTCCCATGCTAGGCAGATTTTGCGCACGTGTCATGTCGCCTACACCCGCGGTAGGAGATCTCGGATAAAAATGTGGCCTACATATCAGAAAAGCCGGAAGTAACGTATCTTTACCCTTAATAATCAGATATTTACCGATATGCAGCAAAAATAATAGAATTATCTTGTGGCAAGTCCGCATTCAAAGACGCATATTTAATTCTTCCTTGTAAAGAAGCTTTTACTGCAGCTGTTATTGACCCTTTTATTTTTGATGTTCTTCGTAGATTGATGCAAAAACACTTCACTGGATTTTCAGTGTTCCTATCGGAGTAACGATTTGTGCTTTTGGTTTACTTGGGAATTTGATATCGATTTGGGTATGGACAAGGATTTTGAGAAAGAGCTACGGCGGTAATCGATCAACAGGAATCTATCTGCTCGCTTTAGGGATTGTGGACAGTGGACTACTAATCTTTTTTATATTCGATGATGCATTGCCAAGTGATAATCCAATCCTAAACAGCACATATTCATTTTGTGTCTTTCATTCGTACATTGGTTTTCCCTTCTTCTTTTTCTTCATCGTTTCAAGCATCTGGCTGGTTGTCGGTGTCACCCTGAACCGCTTCCTAATGGTCATGTTCCCTCTAAAGGCTAAAAAGATCTGCTCAGCGACGAGAGCCTACATCGGAATCGGAGCTACCTTGTTTTGCTCTTTTGTCATCAACGCACCACATTTTTTCAACTTCAGACCAGCAGAGGTAAACGGGACGTATTCGATCGCACCGACAGAATACTCCAAGCAAGGTTCAGCAGCCAAGTACGAATTCTGGGTTCACTGCATGTTTATTGTGCTTGCACCATGGGCAATCATTGCATTTTGCAATGGTGGAATCATCTACTCGCTAGTCAAGAGAGCGCAGACCGTGTCGAAAAAGTTTCACAAAATGAAAGGTGAAAGTCATTCTCATGAGAGGCAAATGACCGTAATGCTGCTGGTGATTACCTTTTCTTTTCTGATTCTGATGGCGTGGCAATGCATTACGCAGTGTTTCTTCATGCTTGGATTTGGCAAAGGATCAGAGACATGGGACATCGTTAACAAATCCTTTGCTGCTGCAAAGCTTGGCGTTGTCATCAACTCATCGATCAATTTCCTACTTTACTGCTGCTCAGGTGTTGCGTTCAGGAAAGAACTGATGGGACTCTTCGTGGAACAGAGCAAATCGTTTACATTCTCATCTTCCTTCCGGAGTGGAACACGAGTCACCAACGACTCGTCTTCTAGGGACTCCAGATATGCCAAGGACTCGACATATAGTGAATCAAGAGCATGAAAGAGTACGGACTAATTCTTGGCAATTTTATTTGCGATGAAATCACGCCCTGTGTATAATAAGCGGTGTCTAGTTTGACGTCACGATAATGAATCTCATGCAGAACATCCTCGATAGCTTTAGCCTCGTTTTGCAGCAACCTCGATTATCTAAACAGTGTTAACCAAAAGACATCCAAGTATGAAAAATCCTTACTCATTCATTCTCGGAAATGTCTGAAGTGTTTGTATATGAAAAATTCTGTAAGTTATGTATGCCTCGTTTTGAATTCTGGCCTTTTCAAAACTTTGAAGATAATAATTTTGACCTAAGAAAATGATTTCACCAATACATGATCCGTAAACAACTGGATTTATTTCGTCCAAAATAAGCCACGAATAAAATACAATTCTTGCAGAGTATGATCCCCAAATTTGACGTACCTATCTACGGGATGCATATTATACATACATTATATTGCTCTCCACTTTTGGAAGAGCACAAGAATGACTGTTGTGTATTTGCTACTTTTTGGAAAGTTTTAAGGCAAATAATTTCTCACCGGCATTCATTTCAATGACATTGCAGATTTCATGTTGATGAATACCTTGTTACAGTGTCTTTCGAAAAAACTTTTTTGCCCAAATGTGTTATAATTTGAGAATACTGCATCACGCGAAATTGTATTTGCTATTCGTATTTTCCAAGGTTTATATCAAGCTTACGTTGCCACTCGTTCAAATAATCAAGAGAGGATGCTCTGCACATGTTGATAATTGGACTGTTTGTACAGAATAGTAGCAACACAAGTCCTGTAGGCCTATACTTATCAATTCCCCGTTCCAGTTGAATGCTTCAAGTGAACGGAAAATTAGGCATAGAACAGTTTGCATATAGTCTTGATAGGGCTACGTTAAACAATTATTTGGTGTCATAAAATTTATTGAATTCTGATGTTCACGTTCCCAATTAATTTCTTTTGCTCCCAAATCCAAGACAAAACGTGAACTAAAGTCGCTCATCCAAGTACCTAATGAAAATGATCACAATCAGGGCAGGGTAAGATGTGTGGGAGACTAACCCCCTTGGTCACCTATATGTACATGGGCGTGAGATTTAAAATAAAAACATTTGGGGGAAGCCCGTGACCGTAGGTACATGTGCCCTACTTACACTCCTCCTCTAGCCCTGGTTGTAATCTTGTAGTGGAATGGCAGGAACATACCAAGGAAAAAATATCAGGATTTGGGTTGAGTGACCAAGAAACGAAAGGGTCAATTAAAGATCTGAGGAATATGTTTATTGTCTTTTAAAGGCTGAGGAAATAGTCTAGCCTACCTATTTTACCTTTAATATATAACGTCCCTAGTGTTGTAAGCTATTATTTCGAATGTAATGGTACGGTACTTTATGGAGTCAAAGGGTATGGTATATACTTTTAATAACGTATGTCGTGTAAGTTTGTTCTCATTTATTTCTGATACCATAGTACTATCTCAGAGTTTAAAGCTTGCTGCAAAGTGATACACTCCCACATCTACGAAAAGTCTAGTTTAACTTTAAGGGGTCATTCAAAAAGGACACAACAATAAAGTCAACCATCTGTACCCATTTATCCTTTTAAAATTTTGCAACGGACTAAAATCAACCCCCCTACGGCCAGATACCTGGTACCTGCAGCCCTCTGCTCTCATGCATCTATTTTCTACTAAAGAACCAAAGCCGAAGGGCACTTACTTTATCGGAGGGGCGCCGCCACAGCCAATACTGTATAGGGATAGGTACCGAAATAGTGGGTGTGGTTCTTCCCTATGATGTCCTAAGGTGATGGATACACCGAGTAAGGTGCTAGTAGAATCCGTAAAATTTTGAGGAATTAGGATCTCAAAATGATTATGAAATCTTTAACGATTCTTTTACAAATCCAACTGAATACTGTAACATCTTATGATTATGTGAGCATTTCATGATGCCAGTTGTTTTAATTATAACTTTGGCTTCATTTCAATTAGAATCGTTGTGCTGCTATGATTCAAGTTACACTGACGGACCTATCTTTACTTTACGTGGATACGAGTCTTAGAGACAGTACTTTCGATCAGCAGGGGGCTGGATCCACTTGCAAAAGGATCAGAATTTACAAAGTAGCTTTCTTTAAAAAGATATGATATAAATTATCCAGAAGCAAAATGTAAGTTAGGAAAATCTAAAGCGTTTCGCAACAACTAATGATGTATACCTTCAACCCTTAAATCGCGGTAACGGTATGCTTCGAAAATTATTTATACCCCCATTGCAATCGCGCACTTTTGGATTAACCCCTAGGTTTTTTATTAGCTTAATCTTTGGTAAGGTCACGTTGCAGCATCTTGAGTTGAAATTTTGAAGTACGCATTGTAAAGTAAAAATACTGTATTAGGTCGCAATAGGCGACATGTGATACGATTCTTTAATTTTGTAGAGATCATGATTTAAATTCAAGACCCAGAAAGTCTTGTTCTCTATGGAATGTATATATTATTGACTCTATAAATATAAACGACTAGCATCCTAAATATTCTTTTGCTGGTTCTTTGAAATCATTCCATGATTGTCTTCCGCAAGTGGCTTCCTGGTCGATACGAGTTTAATTCCACAATTCTATGATACGTTATTATATTTATCTACTAAATGAAAAATTTAAAATTGTTCTGACTTGAAACAATGCCATCACCATATTTGGAAACATAAGGACTCCTATCCCATAACTCTCTACACATTTATACCAAGAAGTCAATATTGTTCTGACTTGAAACAATACCATTACCATATTTGGAAACATAAGGTCTCCTATCCCATAATTCTCTACATATTTAAACCAAGAGGTCAAATATATGTAGAATGAGTACATACACAAGACGCATATTCCCCTGTTGAGTAGGAAATAACAGTTAAGATTCCTTCCGTGTGTTATAATGGCAATATCTCGAAACGAAGCCTGAACTCATCGCTGGTTAGCATTATACTTCTGCGGAAGAGGCAGGGTATTGTTGATTAAAGTTGGTCGATGAGCAAATATCCTGACAATTTTATATAAATATAATGGTTATCCTTGCGCAAATAGGAAGGAATTGATTCGAAAGTCAACGTGCCAAGTGTCAACTGTCATTAAACAGGACTGCACATATTAATATCTGGAGTAATATCAGGGCTTCTTAGGTCGAGAATGATAGGCATTGTCGTAGTCTATCAAATATGGCGGTTCCGCGGTTGTGAGCAGTAGAAAAGCCATCATTATTGACGATGTAAATGAGAAAGGAAGATAATATTACAGTCGTGCTGGGAAGACCTACAAAAAATTGATAGCAATTTTGCATTAAGTAGATCGTGAAATGTAAGAGCATGCCACTAAGTTAAACGGTGAATATAAGGCCAATTCTCCAAAAAGCTAAAATAAAAAGGACGAATTAAACTCTGGTTGTTACAAAAGTACACTGGACATGTAGTTTCCCTTTTCAATCAGGGGTGGCTCCAGACAGGACCTTTGGGGGGGGGCATTTTCACGATTAAGAATATTGCCTAGCGCATTATTACCGCAGGTTTCTCTATCAAGCTGTTTTTGTCAGTTAGTGATAGTATTCTTTTGGGAAGGCCACGCCTCCCGCTCTCCTGATCCTCTAGAGTCTGTATTGCTATGGATATGTAAATCATTCCTTAGCTTTTACCCATTCTTGCATTAGATGAACCGGAAAGCTATTTAGTTTGTTTCTCTTTACAGTTTTTTATCGATATTTGTTTTCGAGGAGGGTTTTGCCTGTAATTTTTCCATCTGGATGAATGTCAGTCATTTATCCGCACTATGGGTAATGTATGTATTATATAAAAGGTGCAATCTCGAAAGCGATGCCAGTATTACTCTGAAAGAGTGATGTAGATGACTGATGGACAGTAAAGTTCTTAGCATTTAGTTATTGTACTTTGAAGATAACATGCAGGTCCTTTCTTATTGTAATTCGAATTGTAAAGACACATTTTAGAAGATATCGTAAATGTGAAACCGGCCTTGTAGATAAAAACCATAAGGTAAAGATGTGGAAATGCCATTCGTAGTCTTTCTGACCCTTGAATTAGCTAGTCTATTCGCATGGCTTACAATAAATGATATGATGAGGTACTTGGGGACAAACCGGATTCGAAAAACTATTTATGGCTAGTTTGATACTTTTAGCAAAATTTATTCATGGCTTTTTCGAGAAGATGAGAATTTAAACTGACAAAGTTTTGAACAGACAGTAAAGAAATAGGCCAGGTGAGAGGCAGGATACATTATTAGCAGGGTCACCATATCTTAGCTAGCAGAGCAGTAAGTAAGAAATGCGTAGGGGTATTAGCTCGAATCCATGTAGTTACATGTTTTCTGTCTCAATAATATCTTCGATACTCATTTTTTATTCTCTTCTAATTGTTTTCTCTATATTGTACGCCAAGAATAGGTATAATACCTTACTTTTCATAACGCACCGCTAATGCAATCAACGGCCCCTTTATTATTGCATTATGGGTAAAGTAGCATTTTCAGATTGTGCCATTGCCACATGCCCAAGAAGCCCCCTCTTGCTCTTTGGATGACACCGTCTCGAAAACTCTAGTTGCTTTAGTAACTGAGAAAATAAACTCGATTCAAGAGGACTATAATTACTCAAATCACTTATCAGTCTTCTGCCGAAACTGTGACAATCTTCTATCAATCTTCTCACAATCTTTTAACAATCTATATTCAGTCTTCTTCCAATCTGATCTTACTTATAGCTTTCTACTCTTAAATACCTTTTAACATAGACATCCATTTATTATTGCATACACGAATCATATAGTCCACTCCGTCCATTCCACTTCTCCTAATGCGGAGGAAAAGGGATGACGTCCCAAATCAAAAGTTTTGGAAATAGGACAATTTGACTCCAGATATCGGAAGGCAACCCTGGAATAGGCTGTTTTTCAAAATGCGAGACCTGTAGTGTATATAATGTTTCAACTAGAGGCGTTCGGATTTTAAAAATCTCTGGTCAAAACTCTTTTAATTTTCCTTGGATCCTAACGTTAGGATCCAGCATCAAATAACAAGGTTTTGTTAGTGAGATTTAACACTTTGAAGACTGATATCTCGGTGTTGGGAAAAGGCAAGACTTTGGCCATTGACGTTCTCACTAATAGGATTGTATGAATATTGAGTATTTTTTCCGTAATTCAAACATTTTTAAAATCGTGACGTCACACTTTCCCTCCGCATTGACCTGTAGTAAATTTCAAATGTCATCATGACATTATAAAACCGATAGATGATGAATGCGTTTATGGTAATGTGGCAGATGCTTCTGTCATCAACTATCCAAAAAAGTTAATACCCTTATCGTTTAGAACTTCTGTTCAGTAATCTGACCACATCTTGTCATCCATCCATAGATCTATTTTAAGAAATTCTAAATATTTGGTAAAACTGGGTAAAAGATGCACCTATTGACGTTCCCCTTAAGTCATATCTTCAGCTTAGGTTTGCGTATAGCGAAGTTACTTCACATCTACAGACATCGGTATTCTTTGTTCCCATCTTCTTAGGTACCAAGCTCATCCTTCGTTCTTTATAAAAACTACAAAAGATTATTCAACATATGTTTTACTGAAATCTTTGAAGTTTCCGATTGTAAATCCATGATTGAACATCGCTCAAGAGCAGCATTTGTTTACTAAAGATATTGTCTGTGGTACAAAATGTAGTATAATATAATACGTACAACTGAAAAGTTCCTTAATAATGGAATACATCTTTTTTGCATGGATTAGTATTAAATGTTTCCTCCAATGGTTTTCATTCTTTTATACCACTCCAGTACCCTTTACGGATGACTAACAGAGATTTCATGTTCCTGGGAATCCTATTTTAGCGTACGTGATACCTACCATGGCAATATGCTAGATTCTTATGATTCTACCATGCCCTCTGTTTTCTGTACAAAGAAGTCTCTACTGCACTTGTTTGATGGTAGAAATATTGGCAAGTACATCACAAAGAAGTCTTTGAGAGTTAGTGCACTGATTGATTTCTTTAGTCAGACGCATAAAAATGGCTTCTATTTGAAGAAGTGTGTTTTTCTCTACACATGCTTTTGAAGAAGTGTTGTCAGTTCTAATTTCATATCTCATGCCCTTGAAGCTGCACAGTTTCTTGTTTCAAAGTTGCACCTTGTTCAAGGGCAAAGTATTCTCGCTATGATGCTTTCCCAAGACAAGGTAGGAAAGTTGTAGATGGAACTGATAGCTGCAAATACGTGACAACTCCATTATATTTCATGTGGGACAATATAAACTGGATAACGTGTGATCAATAAAATCACGTCTCGGCTATCGGATAACCATAACTCAGAAACTCTACTCGAATAAACCAAGATAAGACCCTCTTTCAAGTATTTTGGTTCATATTATATTATTGGGTATCTATAGATTGCTACCTATATATAGCTGTCTGGATTTGAACTCTCCAACGCTAGCATACATCACATTGCTATCTTCTAATCTAGTCACTTATTACTTGATTGACCGAGTAATTCAAGCCAGCATTATTTTACTTATTACTCATTGGTACGAAACAACCGACAATCAAAGTACGTCCAGAATGTCCTTCTATTTCCCTTCTTTCTACACCGTTCCTACACCTCAAATGATGCGATCTACTGTCTCACCGGATGCTTCAATGAATAGCCAATTTTTCCCGAGTCGGTTTGTTAGAAAACTTGCAGTACGTTAGGGCAATGTTTCTCAACCACCAATCCGTGATAATTTTTATGCCATCTCCGCAAGAAAAAAATTATTTACGTTTACACAACGCTGTATCCCAACAAACTATTTCGTTTAGTATAACATATGAAAACCGCTAGTGAATGCATAAGAATCGTGAAGTCCTGACTGAACGATTAGTCTGCCCATAAATTGTGTCAAAACACTTTGAATCATTGAAACTTTCTAATACGTTTTGAGTACGTGTTTTGTCAGTGAAGCAATATAAAACATCTCGTTAACGTGGAAACGAATGAAGCAACATTTGAAAGCTTCGGCAATCAATTTTTTCTGACATGGTGATATATACACCGACAAGCATTAAAGAAAAATAGGCCAAAAAGGAAACTTTATTCCAGACATTTCAATTTTTGATCTAATTGCATTCCCCATGATTACCCCACCGTAGAATATTAGCTTTCTTGTCTGACATCATCTTTCTCCAATCTGAGTTTCCTGTTCTCCGTCTTACTTTGGTTGTGCATGGAGAATTCGTTCATAATTTGTGAGAACATCTAGGCATTGGAATTCCAATTACTTCTGCTTCCTCACTCTGCCTCCAATGTAAGCTGTTGAACTCCTGTCCTCTCTCCATCAATGATTGCGAGTAAACAAAATTCAGTACTTAACTGAAATAATTGTCTTATAGCCAAATGAAACAAATGAGAAACTCCTTAATAAGAAATGCATATGCAGTATGTAAGTTAGGGGTATCACAACATAAGATGGTGTGTTTTTAAAAATGATTGTATCAGGAGAAGAGATTTCAGAAAACGTAAACTTACTTAGTTTTCGAGAAGTGAAAATTTTCGCCATGAGTTTATAGTACTGATTAAAAATTTTCCAAAACACATTTCAGTTAAAAAAATACAACAATGCACATAATTTTGAAAATTATGTTATACATTTCTGAACTGAGACATGTATATTTTCATTTGCACTCAAGAAGATTTCTTGCATGTGTTCATATTAAATCCCCAGTATTTTGGCAAAAAGAATTTTCACATATACTCGAATCCCCTCCCCAACCGAACGATTTGAAGATTTCGAAAGAAACCCACTACAATTCTAGATTTCTCGTTGTAAAGAGATCAGCAAGCTGAAAACATATTTTGTTTGGCAAATCAACCTAAGCTATCCATTTTCTTATCTTAGTGTCATCTAATAAAATATTTTCCTAAAATAGGTAAACAGACGAACCTTGGAAATTGAAAGATGAGACTTCTGGAACTCCACATTTCATTTGTCCAGAGATTTAAAATCTCTGATTTGTCAACCATTTTTTGGTCTGTTTCATAATTGAATGGGTTATGAAGCATATTATAATGCCTCTTATTCTGAAAGTAGGGTAACTAAGAAACCTCTTTGCTTACGACACTTTCTTTGAATGAGAAATCTTAGAAAACAGAGTTGCCGAGACACCCTCCAGTTACCTAACAAGTGTTGTTTGTTTTGACCCTTCGGATGTATTTTATCCGGCTCAATTAACTTTGGTTCTTATGACCTCAAGAAAATCTACGTATACCATGGATAACCGATTAATTCAAGTCCCACCTTCCAATACCACACCATCCATTCATTTTACTCTGGAAAAAAGCTTCCCACCTTAGAATACGCATCTCACGTGGAACTTTACACTTTACCACGAAATATGGTATTCCATACACCGTGTTTAAAACAACAAAAGTTTGCATCTTCAGTAGTTTTGTTTTGCTTTGTTGTTATTATCGAATGTTCCTCGTTATTTTCAACTCTGCAGACGGGTTTGCGCAGTTGTGTTTTTGATAAAATTGAAAGTATGTTATCTATGTTACCAATTTCTAAGCCTCCCTTCTCATAAGCCTTGAACAAAAAGGTTCCTTGAAAATGTCTCTAAGGTTTTTACAGAGATTATGAAACACATGTGTTTCATAATCTCTGGTTTTTATCAGCTATTTCCGTCAAAGTTTCTTCTTTCAGTATCTGCAAGTGAACTTTCACGGTTCAACTAAGTTAATAACCTTAGCTTGTGATAGATGTTGGATAGCTGGTAGACTTCATCAAAAAAGGGCAGAACTATAAAAGAGCGATTTGGCAAAACCTGTTTCATCATAAAGTGCCACGAATTCATACTTTTGCAAGCATTCAAGTGTAAGAGAAAGATTCTTTTCGCCAAAACCCCCCGAATTCTAGGATTACAAAAAGTAGTTCAGAAGTATCAGATTGATGGACCGCATGGGATTCCATGGTCGAGTTACATGAAGCGACGAAGCTGGTCTACAAAATTGCTTAGAGCTGGATAAAGGTGTCTACCGGTTGGGGATTGGGAGGCAACGTGGAGACAAGGTAAAATTAAGTACATTACTTCCTCAATACAATCCTCGGCTAACCAGTTGTCTCCAATTTGATGTGGAAAAAGGTACTAGTTCGAATTTTTACTCAATAAACCGGCGCCTGAGACGATATTTTATCCATTTCCCTTACATCTAAAATATCATTTCATGAGATTGACCTCTGAGAAGTGTATTTTCGTGGCTAGCTTCTTGTGCACGTTGACCTCGAGTTCGTGTTTCAAAGTTTTGCCAAGAACACAAAATCAATGAAGCTGATTCAGACAAAATATATTTTGGAACGTTTTGCCCCATTGGAACTCTTTTATATTTCCAGAAAAAAAACCTTACACGTTACATCTGAAAGTAAAGTATTAAAATTCATTGAAGACCAGCAGGTCACATTTATCATCGCGCCATCCTCAACGTTCCAGACGGATTTTCCAAAACTTATGCCAGATACGACCAGACATTCAAGGAAGCACTTTATATTCTTATACGAGTCACCGTACCTCAGTTGGTAAAACAACATGCCACGATAAAAAAGGCGTGGGCTACGTTCGAGTATTTTAGTGCTTTGGTCAATTTTCTATAGTGGTTTTCAAATTTCTTTATTTACTGGTATTCCTGTGAAAATAATGAGTCGAAGGCTAGGTATTAAATAAGTATTAACAGATTTTGCGCAAGTGATTCCACTTTATGAAAAGGTTTTGCATACTTTCGGAGGGTTACTAGTATTATAACGAAAATGATAATTCTCCTACCATGGTGAATATCCTTCTTGGTGGTAGTAGATATTCAACACTAGCAAGTGAAAACGGAGCATCCATCACGAGAGCGATTGGCCTTACAAAGCTCATAGCTATTCCTACATCATGGAAATCGTCCTCAGTAAAAGTAAGCACACCACAGAGCGCAATAATTCCTTGGTCAAAGATTCATTGTAGCAAGGGCAAAGGGGTTGGGAGCATTTCGTGTGTTAGGGGCATTCGCGTGTTAGGGGCATTTCGCAGAAGCTAATAGCTCCGAAATCTTCTCTGTATTTAACAACCGGTTGTTTTGCTTAAAGATTTAGTGCGATTAAGATATTTATTGGTTTCACTTTGTCCGGTAACAGACTAGGTTTCACGTAAATTCCGAATTTGCTAGGACACACTATACCATTGAAACGATAAATGTACAAAGTGAACCTTCTATAAATCATTTTTAGGTGCTATGCTCCGAAAGATAACTAACATACTTTGCTTAATGTACAAGAAACGGCACATGCTGTAACAAAGGCTGCACTCACTTTTTTTCAAAATTGTCATTAACGTGTACCTCCAGTGGTCAAATTTTTTTGTTATTTTGCTTACTGTACTAACCTGAAAAGCCTCAGTCTATTCTTTTTG
>JAAAKL020001250.1:0-32138 GCA_010016065.2 Carybdea cf. marsupialis auct. non (Linnaeus, 1758)
CGTTCTGGATCCCGTGCATCATCGGCTTAGTAACTTCTGTCTGGGTTCCATACCCACATTTCTCCTCCCATAATTGATAGGGAGTAGTGGTGGGATGAGATCCCATTAGCACTGAGATGTCCGAAGCGCCAATTCCGTTAGATCTCCAGGTCAGCCAGTCACTACTTTGGTCTTGGTCCAGATCTACAACCTTCACCCGCTATTTCTCCTTTCCTCTATGGCGATCAAGCGCCCATGGAAGTCTTTCATCTCTTGATGAATAGCGTGCAAGTGACTCTCCAACCTGGCGTCAAGGTGCCTCCAGTCGGAACGGCTCTCGCTCCTAAACCACATCACCAACGCCGCATTGCCAATCGCGATGCTGAACAAGGTCAGCACAATAGGTAGTATCTCTCCCATTTACCCTCCTAAAATAGTAGATCGTATATAACGATCCCAATTCCCATCACAAACGCGAGCACAGGAAAGAGACCACCCAAACTCATCACTGCCAAAATCGGGGAGAGAGCAACCCATAACAATATTTTGGGCCAGCGCCTCTCTTTGGCGTAAGTATAGCACACATTGGCGCTCTTTTCCATTTCCAAAGCCTCATTTTGACGTAAGTCGTTGAGTTTCAGTATAACCATACGTTACATAATTAATATTATCAGACCGCGTCCTCTGGAGGCCGCAGCAATTTGATATTGCAATGCTTTTGAAGCCATTCCTCATCAATTGTCTCTTCGGCGTCCACCAACCCAAAGTCCCCTACTACTTTTTCTCCGAACAACGGAGAGTTTTTCACCATTACCACACGGGCTTTTCCGGCTGGCACTTCCAGATCCCCGAAAGGTTGCCAGTCGGGTGCTTTCCTCCAGTCCTTCGAGCATTGGTTCATTTTCTCAAGGAGTTCCGGGTGCTGCGCTTCCTTCCTGGTCATGCGCTCCCTAAACCTAGCGTTGGCCTTATCTTTTTCTTCTTCCCAATCTAGAATTTCCATTTTTTCTCCTCTTATCCCTCTTTGTCGCAAAGGTATATGGGTCCCCCTTTCGGATTCGGTATTTCGGAGCTAGGCTTTGCGTTAGCTTCCAGCACCCGGCACATGAGGTACCAGATCACAAGGGTCTGGATTACACTAGTCCCAATCTGCCGGGCCATCTTCCATTTCTGTTTTCGGGTCAGCGCCATAGTCAAAGTTCTCATCCATTGGGTGGTAGCCCAAATCTGGGTAATCGGTCTCCACCTTTTTCAACTCGGAACCATCTATACCGGCGGCTTCTCTAGCAAAGTTAGCTTCCTTTTCCTGCTTGGCCTGGAACCAACGCTTCCTGTCATCGAGTACTGCCTTGATAATTTCCCTCTCCAAGATAGAGGTTTTATCCTTACAGTCCGCCAGTACCCAGCTAAGATAGCTCCTCTCTACCTTAAATAGATGAACGCCTT
Organism: Carybdea cf. marsupialis auct. non (Linnaeus, 1758); assembly: GCA_010016065.2. Lineage (NCBI taxonomy): Eukaryota > Metazoa > Cnidaria > Cubozoa > Carybdeida > Carybdeidae > Carybdea > Carybdea cf. marsupialis auct. non (Linnaeus, 1758). Next base: position 1,426 of record JAAAKL020001250.1, read on the forward strand.
TATGTTTGCCAATCCGAAAGGTCATATCGTCATTAAGGAAGTGCATTTTCATTCCTTACCTTCTCCTTCCCCTTTAGGAAGAGCTTCCTCCAATTTTAGGTCCTGGAAATCCACTTTCCTAACTGGATCCCCCACGAAGGCCTGAGCCATCCCAGAGTTTACTATCCAGCTCTTCAAGTTCATGTACTCTCCCGTTTTCACATTGAAAATAAGCATATGCTGCTTCAGACGGTTAAGATCCTCCACCAACTTCTCAATGGTAATGGTACGACTTTCCTCACTCATCGATTCCTCCCTAAGGCTTCTAGTTTATTTACGATCTCCGCAGCTCCATCCCCGTCCACCTCCACCGTGAGGGGTTCGCTCCCCGCAAAGATAAAGGTGAATTTCGAGTAGGCGGGATTGCTTCCCTGACTCTCCTCGATGAAGACCACGGTGTCCAAATTAATATAGAGAGGATGAGAAAATGTACGCCATTCGGTCTCAGCCTTCCGGGGCGCATAGAGGATTAGAAAGTTACTCATTATCGCCTCCCTTCTCTACCCGCTTGATATCTTTGATGCGCTCAAGCGTCTTGGTGTACTGAGCTGCGGGCATATCGGAAAGCTTGCCAATGCCAAACGAACGCAGGATCTTCTCAGTTAGATCGGGCATTCCCTCTAGCTCAGTGCCAAGAATCTGGAGCTGAGACTTGGAGATTTTCTCGCTCCGCGGATCAATCTTCTCCTTAGAGCGATGCTGACTCATGGCTTTCTCACCATCGTCATCTTCATCGTTAGAGATAACCCCTACCAGAGCAGCATAGGTGTATCGTCTCAGGTAGGTCATGTACGAGCCGATCGACTGCACATCGTCTTTCACGGGGGTAATGGCCATCCGAGATTCCATCCACTGACCGCTCGCATGTCCTAGTCGGGTGTTGAGATACATGGTTCCGTTGCCATTGGGAAGGACACGCTGGACCACAGCCAGCCCATGCTTAGCCAGGACAGGACGGGAAGCGGAGACGATGCTAGCCAAGTCGGCGTAACGCGTCTTGAAGAAGGGGTTGACGGTCTCTTCTTTAGCGACGCTCATTTCCATCTGGGCTTTGGCTAGTGCGGTAAAGAGCTGATCGAGCTCATCCGACTCAAACACCATGGGCCTACCTGCCATAGTGCGAGCTACATACTCCTTCAGTTGGCCTACTTCCTTAATCAATTGGTCCAATCGATCATCTTCCATCGGTGCCTCCTTGGCTGTTTTCCTCAAGTATACTGATCCTGTACTTTTGATACAATCCAGTAATCATTTCCACCTCACAATGTTGGGGTTTTCCTGGAGGCGCGCTAAAGCTACGGCCCCATAGGACTCAGCAGCTTCGGGACTTTCCCGCAGGCACAGCTGCCAGTCAACGACGATCCGCCAGAACTGATGAGCCCAATCTAGGGTGTCCCAAATAAGATCCCTCTCGTGGTACTCCAACTCCTCGGAGGACAGACTATGAAAGATTCGGGAGCAGATTTTGCTTAGCCCATCCATATAGTCTAGGAGATCCTCCCACTCCTCCAGGCTTTCAGCACGAGGACGAGATAGGACGCCGCGAAAAATCCAGAGGGCCCGGTCCATATGGTACCGGCATTCACGAAGCTCTTTGGTAAGTCCGCTAGAGAGCGACATCTTCTGGCCCTCCCTCAAAAATCCACTCATACTCATCATGAAGGTCCAGGTAGAAGCAGAGAGAGTACATCGCTTTCCATACCTCGTATGGCTCTGCTCCCTTTGCTCTATGGAAGAACTCATAGAAAAGGGCCCGCGCTGCGTCCCTAGCATCTCCCGCTCCGTCTACCATGTCATCATGCCGCTGCTGGGCTGCAGCTTCGTGTTCGGTCAGATCATCGATCATGTTGCCTCCAATGTCGTGGTTCGCTAGTATAGTGAGCATATACATAAGAATAGCCCCGGTGATCATAGGAGTCAAGCATGATTGATCTTAACCCCCAGAATATAAAGAAGATATTGAAAATGAGCCGGAATACGATCGATCGGTTAGCGGAGCAAATGGGGTACTCTCGCATTCACGTCTATCGCATAATGAGGGGGGAACAGAAACCCTCGGTTCGGTTTTACCAAATAGCGGCTCGCGCCATCAAGGAAATCTTAGAAGAAGACGTAAAAACCTTGAGCGGTATATTGGGCCAATTATGAGGAGGTGAAAGATGTTCCACCCACCGGTCTTTCGTCAGCAGCCTTACCATGTGCTCCAAGCGGAGGCTTGCAGGGGAATAAGCCACCTTGCGGTGTCCTACTGCCTGGAGGGGAACGAGCTTATCAAGCGGTCGACTACCTGTATGAAGCGTTTCTCGGTAGGAGGCGCCTACTTCTGTTCTCATGAGTGCCATCGTTGCGCAGGGAGCTCGGGCGTCCTAGTGCGCGGTCCTGGGGGGGTCGGCTGGATGTGCACCTCGATAGGATGTCTCCTTGAGGCGGGAGATACTTTTTTCGCTAAGTCAGCTTAAGAGGTTGCGTCTTAAGTCCGGTCTGAGCTATTGATCATAGTCAATTAGATTTAAACAAAAAGAAACCCGGCTCTCACCGGGTTCCTTTAAGAAGAGACACCACAAAGTCGCTTCCAAATAACTTAACCGAAGTTTAGTGGTGTCTCCTCTTTTAGGTCAATAGAGGAGGACACTACCATGAGAAAATCCCAACTAGTCGAGGCGCTTCTGGTTATCAAAGAGGGGAAAGGACCAGAAAAAAAGGCGATTCAGGGCCACTCGCTCCCCGCTGAAGTCTTTGAATTGCTTGGTCTCCCCCTCTCTCCCAAGAAGAAAGATAAGTTTGCCGTCGCCAATGCGGTCATGAAGCAGTACCGGGGGAAAACCCTTTGGTCGGTGTACGACAGGATCAAGTCGTTCGCTAAGAAGCTAGGCTTCGCTTGGCTTTCTAATGAGACTCTGGCGGATGTGTTTGGGATGCATCCCCGGACGGTGAAGAAAAACCTCGAGCGCCTGGTCGCTGATCGGAACGTCTTCCGCATTATCTTTTCCCTACATACCGGGCCCGGTCATCCCCGCCGGGAAGTCCGCATGATGTTTACTAAGGAGAATGTTCCCACCCTTATGAAGACCCTGGGAGCCATGGGAGCCGTTGAGGCCCAGAACGAACTCTTGGCACTCGTGAGAGGGGAGGAGGGATCTCTTCCACCCGTCGTGCAAGAAAAAGTCATCCGCTCTATCAAGAAAGTAATGCCAAAAGAGCGTCCTAAAACCGGTAATATCAAGTTGAAAGACGTGGTCAAAAAGCCTCGTTCGGAGGCCGTTTTTGCCCTACGTAAACATAGGAAATCTAGGGGGCCTAAAAAGGCCCAGAACTCTTCTCCTCCCCTTAGACATCGAAGATGTCTGTCGGGGACGGAGACAAGCAGCAAAAAGCGCGCGGGCGCGCGAGGAAAACCGGCAAAGCCGGTTGCTGCTTTTCTTTCTCCCGACGAGAAAGTGGAAAGGCAGCTGAGGGCCATCGGCTACGAGGGGAAGATGCTCGACGACTTGCTCGAAATTTACCGCCGCGAACCTCAAAAATACAGAAATTTTGTCGGGTGGGTGAAAAAAATCGAGAAAGACCTCGATCTCGAGGACTGGATCGACCGCCAACTCTACGCCGAACGCCACGCCGAAGCGGCCCGTTTGCTCGCTCTGCGCCTGGAGCGGGAAGTAAGCTATCCGCCCGGATGCCCCTCCAGGTTCGAAGCCACGAAGGACTACGCGGCGGTGATATACACCACGGCCCATACTCCCGAGGAAAACTTCATCCCCTACGATGCGCACGACTTCTACGATCGCTTGCTTGAAAGATTTACATACACAAAGCTATTCCAATGCCTACCTACACCGTGCCAGGAGAGCCTATTGCGTGGCAGCGCGCCGCCAGATCCGGCTCCAAAACCTACGACGCGCAGTCCCAAAAGAAGAAAAACGTCCGATGGCTCATTAGGATTGACTATCCGGATCTTGAGATGATTAGGACACCCTTTGCCGTAGAGTTCGGGTTTGCTTGTGAAATGCCCAAGAGCTGGAGTAAAAAAAAGCGGGAGGAGATGGCCGGACAGCCCCATGCTCAGACGCCGGACCTATCTAACTACATCAAGTTCATTGAGGACGCCCTGAATAGCTTTATGTGGGAGGATGATAGGCTTATCACCGAGATCAGGGCCCAAAAGATTTGGTCCTTTTCCCCAAAAACGGAGATTCGGGTGAACCTATTATGAAAATCACCTACGAGTTCGATTTCCCTGATGACGAGGATGAACGTCGCATATTTGACCGCTCCCGGGACTTATATAGAGAGGCCCTTTCTATGAAGACTCAACTGGAGTGCTGGAGGCGGTCCCTGGAGGAGGCCGAGCCCCAGATTCCCCATGGTGTAGCCCGGGATGCAGTGCGCAGTGTGTCGGAACAGATGAACCTTTCCCTTGAAGATCTTGAAGCTGTAACCATGGAGCTCAACTAATGGCCCTGACCCCCAACGAAGCCCTCGACGTCTATTATATAATGGCGGACGTGGAAGACCTGATGCCTGGATGGCTCGATAAGCTCGAGGATGCCCTCCGTTATCCAGATGATGGGTTTAAAAATGAGTTAGCGTGGGAGGTGCTTGAGGCGATGGAACGTGTTCTAGCGCGCCTGCATCGGGTGAAAAGGGAAGAGGAATGAAGACACTCGTCGTCTACCTTAAGGACGGCTTCTATAAGTTTGAGGAAGCCTTTATGCGGCACACTTACGGGTTTGAAGATGGCTACCTGTACATATATAGGAGAGCGCGGGACGGCGAAGAGTCGGTAGCCGCTATCTTCCGGGACTGGACATACGTCGTTTTCGAGCAAGATTAGTCTTTTAATTTGGTCTAGGATACAAGGGAGTAAGGAGGAACAATGACGAAAATCCCTGAAGAGTACGTCGACACCCTATGTACCTGGATCGAAGAGTGGGCAAATGATGAGTCCAGCTGGATACTTCCCCAGTTTTGGGCAGAGCGCAAGATCGGGTGGCCCCAGTTCAAAGTCCTCGTCGAGCACTGCCCCCGGCTCAAAGTCTCATTTGATGTGGCGCTAGCGCAGCTCGCTACCCGATGGTTCAATTGGGCCCTTCGCACTCCGGAAATGCCACGGCACATGGAGAAAATCCTCATCCACTATTTAGAAAAGTACGACCTCCATATCTGGGATCAGGTCAAAGAGCTTAAATGTGCAGTAGCTAAGGAGGAGACGCATGCCGTCCTCGAGTTCCTCGCAGAAGACTACGGAAAAGAAAATCTCGACGGAGTTTATAAGAGAATTTACGACGAAAACACTAACAAACGTCGAAGTTCAGAGAAAGCTAAATGAGTTTGCTCCGCGGGTTTATCAGAAGCCCATGCTCAAGGCCTTAGACCAAGGCTTTAGGCGCGTCTTAGCGATTATGCCCCGCCGAGCGGGGAAAGACATCTCGGCCCTTAACTACGTCATCCGACGGATGTACGATACTCCGGGTGTCTACTACTACATTTTCCCAACTTACGCCCAAGCTAAAAAGGTGATCTGGGACTCGATCACCAACGATGGAAAAAAGATACTAGATTACTTTCCAAAAGAGCTCGTGTTGCAGATGAACGGGCAAGAAATGAAAATAAGGATGAGGACGAAGGATGGAGGGGAAAGCTTATTTCAGCTCATTGGCTCTGATAATTACGACGCTCTTATGGGAACCAACCCTAGGGGATGCGTTTTTTCCGAGTACGCACTACAGGACCCAATGGCCTACCAATACATACGCCCCATTCTTACTGCCAACGGAGGATGGGCTCTTTTTATTTCCACTCCCCGAGGAAAAAACCATTTGTGGCAGCTCGCTCAGCTCGCCCAGCATTCCCCCGACTGGTTCTATATTAAGCTCACAGTCGACGACACCGAACATATCCCCCTCACAGAAATAGCCAGAGAGCGGGCCGAGGGTCTCATGTCTGAGGACATGATCCAGCAAGAATATTACACCTCTTTCGAGATGGGTGTCGAGGGGTCGTACTACGCACGGTACATCGACCAGTGCAAGCGGGAGCAACGTGTAGGTCAAGTCCCCTGGGAAAACGGCTTCAAAGTCCACACCGCATGGGACCTGGGGGTTAGGGACAGTACTGCTATCATTTTCTTCCAATGCATTGGACAGACCATTCGCGTTATCGATTGCTACGAGGCAAGCAAAGAAGGGCTGGAGCACTACGTAGAGGTGCTCGAAAACAAGCCCTACATCTACGGGACCCACATAGCACCTCACGATATCCGTATCAAAGAGTGGGGATCGGGCATTACACGCTTTGAGAAAGCTAGACAGCTGGGTATTAAGTTCACCCTGTCTGATGAAATATCGATCCCCGACGGTATCGAGGCTTGTAGGTCCCTTTTTTCTAAGCTGTGGTTCGATGAAAAAAAATGTGAACCATTGCTTAAATCCCTTGAGAACTATCGCCAAGAGTACGATTCTAAAAGAAAGGTGTATCGACCGAGGCCCCTCCACGATTGGTCCTCCCACTTTGCTGATGCCTTCCGATACATGGCTGTCTCACTGCCAAAAACGAGGGATGGATTGTCTGCGGAAGAGCTCGACAAACGATACGCCGAAGCCATGGGCGGTCACGACCACGCCCTTCCCCCTGTCTTTCGCAGTAGCTATCACCACCACGGAGCCTTCCCTCAATGACCCTGTATCAGCCAGACAATTCGTTTATCTATAGCCGCCCCCAGAGGGATAAAGATGTCCTCCAGCGCATGGAAGAAACCTACGCGGAATCTATCACTATCAACCAGTCGTTTTGGTCCGAGGCGGACATTGATTCTAGGTTTAAAGCTGGGGACCAGACCCTATGGAATGACATCTACGGCAATCTCCCCGCCTTCCGCAGGCGCGTCTTCAACTTCAACCGCATTCGCCGCGTCTGCAACATGATAACTGGTTACCAGCGCCGTAACCGAAAGAGCACCGTTATAACCCCAATCGAAAACTCTGACGAGGAAACCGCGAACCAGTTCTCTCAGGCGGTTATTTGGGCGATGGAAAAGGACAACGCGCTAGACACCATTTCGCAAGCCTTTGACGGTGCTATCACTACCGGAATGAACCTCCTGAGCGTCTGGATGGACTACCGGGAGGACCCGATAAACGGCGACATCAAAGTCGACAATGTTTCTTACAACGGGTATCTTATCGACCCATTCTTCAAGAAACATGACCTATCAGACTGTAATTTCATCTGGACCCGAAAGTGGCTCACTAAGACCCAGTGTCGCTCGCTTCTCCCCGACAGAGCAGACGAGATCGATAAGCTCATGCCGCGAGGCAACCGGGACGGTAAGTTCCAGTTCATGCCCGAGTCTTACAACTACGGGATGGATAACCTGCTTACGTACGACGAGTATTGGTATCGGGATTATCGTAAGCAAAAGCTCCTGGTCGACACCAAGACCGGAGAAACCATGGAGTGGCGGGGTGAGGCGGACGACCTGGAACTGTTCCTGGGTCGTTTCCCCGAAATCAAAGCCATCGAGAATGAAATCCAGACGTGTCGGCTCGCCATCGTGGTGCAGGGAGTGGTTATGTACGATGGGCCCAATCCCATGGGGATTGACGTTTACCCTTTCGTGCCTGTTTTGGGATACTTTGAGCCTCAGATTCCTTATTTCCCCTACCGCATCCAAGGGGTCGTGCGAGGTCTACGCGATTCGCAGTATCTCTACAATCGTCGTAAGATCATCGAGCTGGATATCCTTGAGTCCCAAATCAACTCGGGCTGGAAGTACAAGGAAAACGCGCTCGTCAACCCGAAAGACGTCTTCCTCCAAGGCCAAGGTCGGGGGCTCGCGCTCAAAGAGCAAGCCAACATGGCGGACGCTGAGCCTATTCAGCCTCCTCAAGTCCCAGGATCCATGATCGAACTCTCCAAGATTCTGGGAGAAGAAATTACGCAGATTTCTGGAGTGAACGAAGAGCTGCTCGGGGTCGCCCAAGACGATAAGCCAGGCATTCTTTCCATGCTTCGGCAGGGCGCAGGTCTCACCACACTGCAGCAGCTCTTCGACCAACTTGATTTCTCCCAAAAATTGCTGGGAAGGATCTATATCGATCTCATTCAGCAAAACTTCTCCCCTGGAAAAATCCAGAGGATCATCAATGCCAAACCAGCGGCGCAGTTTTACAGCAAAGCTTTTGGTAAGTACGATGCGGCGGTAGAAGAGGGACTCAACACAACCACGCAGAGGCAGCTGCAATTCGCTCAGCTGCTTCAACTGCGGGAGGTGGGAATCCCTGTTCCTACCAACGTCCTCCTAGAGGCATCAACGCTTCAAAATAAGCAGAAGCTCGTGGAAGCGATTGGCCAACAGGAGGCGCAGGCTTCGCAGATCGAAATGCAGCAGCTACAGATGGCTCTGCAGGCGGAGCAGGCAAAGACGAAAGACCTCTTAGCACGGGCGGAGGCGAACACCGGTCTGGGTCTAGAAAGAGCTAGCCGGGTTCAGGAAAACAGGGCATTGGCGGTTGAGAGATTGGCAGAGTCCGAAAAGGATCGGGAGCTTGGTACCCTTCACCTAGTGAAGGCTATGAAAGAACTCGAAACAATGGATCTCTCTCAGTTGGAGCAGTTGCTCCGTCTTGCCGAATATCTGAAGGGCAAAGAAAGCCCGGAGGAGCGAAGCGAGGAGCTCGCCGTTCAAACCCCAAACGTGGAAGAAGTGGCCGTTGCCACAGAAGGAGAAAACAATGGTTAAAAAATACCATCAAAGTCGCAAAGACCGGCACGACGAGAGTGTAGGGATGGAGCGATATGAGAGGGAAAAGCGTGGCGGAGAAGGGGCCTTTGAGTCCTTCCTTCATGAAGACCACAGGGCTCCCGCTAACTTGCCTCAACATACCATTCATCGGACTGTCGGGTGCTCGGTAGGAGACCTTGACTACGAACTCGATGACGGCATGAAGGGCCTCGATGAAGTCATGAAGGACGACAAAGATAAAATGAATCGCTACATGAGCGATACGAAGTATTAATCATGGCTATGCCACGCCCATCGGGCAAAGCACAGCGAATAGCGGAGCAGGTCGTCCCGGGTCTCAGACGTCAGCGGAAACGCTCTAAACGCCAAAGACCGGAACAGCTTGTGATTAATTTCGAGGAAATACGAGGGAGTAGAAACAATGAAAAGACGTAAGCAGGGATATAACGATCGCCTAGACGAATCGTTGGGGATGCGTCACCGCGGGCACCATGAGCAATCGCTCAAAGACCGCCGTGACGAAAGTAAGGGGATGGAAAAGGCAGAGGGTCATCGCGCCTACTCGGGAGACCGGGGAATGGACGAAGAGTCCCGACGCCGACATCACCACCACATGAGCGCAGCTCATCACCGCTTTATGGCCAAAGAGCATCGACGTGCTCTTCATAAAGGCAAGAAGTAGTGAAGGGAGAGGAGTATCTGTACTGGACCAATCTCCTAGTTGAGGTCTTTACCCCACCTCAGAGAAAAGTCATACAGATGCTCCTCAACCGAATTACAGATCTGGAGGGATACTTAAATGTCAAAAAAACCGCCAAGCCTCCCCAGACAGCGCCATATAGCTCGCCTACTGCGCTACAAAGAGGTGCTGGGAATCATGAGGGAACACAAAGAGACAAGGCCTCAGAAGCAGCCTCAGGCACTCATCAAAGCCCTTCTAGAGATCAAGTCCCGGACGAAGGACGGCACGGTAAAATTTACGCCCTCCAAGAAGAGATAGCCCATGGTCGCCAGTAAGAAAGTAAAAAAGCATCTCCAAGAGGATATCCGCGGCTATCAAAAGCAGCGAAAGCATCTGTCCAGGGAAATCAAAGAAGACAAGGACCTCATGAAAGGTCTGGGAGGGAAAAATGGCAAAAGGAAAGCCTGCTGCAAAAGCTGCCAAAAAGGTCACCATTGCGAAGGGCCAAAAGGTAAAGCGCGGCAAAGAGTCAAAGATGCAAAAAAAGCCGGGGGGAAGCAACGTCGGCGAGTACAAAAAAGTAAGTAAGGGAGAGTTCTGTGGACCTTCAGGCGGCGCACCAGCTGGTAGTTATCCCGTTAACTCTGCCAAACGTTGTCGCGCAGCTCTTGCTTATGCTCGGAATGCTCCTAATCCTAGTGGCGTGCGTGCTTGCGTTAAGCGGAAGTGTAAGGGAAAAGTTAAAGAGTTTTCCAAAAAAGGAAAAAAGTAAATGCCCTTTGTGTCTAAAGCCCAGCGCAGATTCCTCTATGCACGAGAGCCCGAGGTCGCCGAACGGTTCCAGTCCCATACCCCAAAAGGAGCCAAGCTCCCAGAGAGAGCTGGCAAGAAGAGCGCTAAAAGGAAGCCGGCAAAAGCTGTTAGAGCTAAAGCAAAGACTGGCAAGTCACGGGCCCCAAAGCCCCGAAAAGCTGGACGAGCTTAATAGGGATCTGGCGCAAGGCTCCCGATGAGCTGCCCTTCCCCCGCCCGTCTCACGCGCTCTATCAGCCCTGTACGCCTGTCCAGGTCTAACTCTCCTTCTATTTTGATAGCGTTCATGGTGAGAATAAACTTCACAGTCGAGGTCTTGTAGGGCGCTTCCCTGGCCTCCATTCTCAGCAGGCCGCTATCTCTTTGAAACTCCTCAATTACCCCCAATACGGAGGCTCTTTCCTCCTCCTCCAGAGCGTCAATAAAAGAGCCCGCTCGTTCAGAAATATCTATATGATAGATTTCGGATGCGTTCATTGGGTTGCTCCGTTATAAGAAATTTCATTAAGGTGTAAGCATGCATTATCGGTGCCCGTCCTGTAGAATCCGATGGAAAGACGACAGGCAGCCACGCCATATTATGACCGAACCCCTATGCGCGCAATGCTCAAAGCATATGACCAATAAGGAGCTACTTGAATGGCAACTGACGCAGCTGGAAGTGATCGACCCCGAGGACTACCGGAAGATAATCCGAGCAATGTATCGAGAGCTGTGCTCGAGGATCGAAAGGCTAGAGGCCATGGAACCGTAGGGGAGGAGGCACTCAAGCTTCAGGGCAAAACGGACGACAAAGTAAATCCGATCGACCTCCAACGAGAGATCGCTAAGGGGAGCAAGTCCGAGGAGGGATGGGAAGCCCAGCTGTGGGAATGCATTGACCGCGGACGTAAGATGTTTGAAGGAGACTTCCACGTTGTCATGCTCTTCAAAAAGGAACGGCTTCTCCACAACGTGGTCAGGCAATACTTTATCCCCAGGAAAACATGTCCCAGTCCGGAATACGACCAGTCTGTGTGGCGCTATAGAAGGTCATCAGATGAAGCCGAATACCTGTGGACCATACCCGACCACTCCACATGTGCTATGCTCTTACAGAACCGAATCAGGATTGTCCAAGAAGAGCAGTGGCTCGTGGATATCGTGGACAAGTTCAGCTCCGGGTTATTAGATATTCAGGCTCATAACATCAATGTTGAGATGGGATATCCGTAACAAAGGTGTACGGGCCCACCGGCAAAACATCCTACTTTAGCGAATCAAAGACGCAGATAGGGGTTTGTTGGGCCTTGGTGGCGTTTTTCAGGACTCGAGCCCTTAGCAAATCGGAACTTCCTCTCTCCCTCTTGCACTAAAAATACCTACAGCATACAAAAGAGTTAATGCACTTCGATCGCCCGCGTGAGGGGTGTGCTATGCGGCGTAAAAAGCGTTTCGCCGACGCAAGGAGACTATGACGGAAGAAGCTGTACAAGACGCTAATGAGGCCAGCGAGCAAGTCGCTCACGAAGCCGCTGAGGAACTCGTCGCTCCTCAACAGACAGAAGAAACCGTAGAATCTCCTGCTGAACCTAAGCAAGATTCAGATGCCGAAAGGAACTGGAAACAGCTTAGAGACAGCAAAAAGGCCCTGGAACGCGAAGTCCAGGAGCTGCGCCAACAGATGGAGAGCATTGCTTCTAGCAAAGCGGAGCCACCTGAGGAAGACGAAGATCTTTCACTAGGGGATGACGATTTAGTAGAAGGCAAGCACGTCAAGAAGCTGATGAAGAAGCTGCATAACGTTGTTGCGCAGCAACAGAACTCAACTCTTGAATCCCGTCTGAAGACAAAGTTCCCCGACTTCGAGTCCGTGGTCACTAAAGGCAATGTAGAGAAACTGAAACAGGCAGAACCTGAGCTGTTTTCAGCCATTGTGAGTGGGAGCGATAATTACGCCAAAGCAGTAGCCGCCTACAAAGCCCTCAAAACGATGGGCTATGTAGAGTCTCCTGACGAAGCAGAAAATAAAGCACGCATTCAACAGAACGTCTCAAAGCCCGTTAGCACTCAAGCTATCAAAGGCCAAGGCGCTCTTCATGAGGCAAATGCTTTTGCACGGGGCTTAACTCCCGAGCTTAAAAAGCAGTTGCAACAAGAAATGGCAGACGCAACTCGTGGTTACTAGCCCTAACATAGGAATTGGTAATCATGACGACTACTACTTCAGTATTACCGGCACCAGTTCAGCAATCGTTTAGTTATAAACTTTTGTCGGTTCCGGTCCCTAACATGATACATAATATTCCAGCCATGTTAAAACAAATGCCTAGAAACGGCGGAACAACGCTACGAATGAGACGGTACAACCCTCTCGCGACAGCAACCGTCCCTCTCGGCAACACTGGGGTAACACCACCGGCCCAGCAATTAACAGCTGTGAATATTGACGCCCAAATGGACTTCTATGGGACGTATATTATCTTGAACGAGCAGGTAACGCTGCAAAACCAAGATCCCGTCCTTAACGAAGCCGCAAAGCGTTTAGGCGTAAGCTTGCGCCAAACCGAAGATGAGCTTACTCGCAACATGCTTCAGTCGACGGCAAGCTTTATCAACTGCACAGGCGGTACTAACGGTGACAACCCTACCGAGATTACTCGTTCGGACGTCGACGTCATTATCCGCACTCTGGCAGATAACAACGCCTACACGATCGAGGAAAACATAGAAGGTGAGGACAAGTTCGGCACAGCGCCTGTAAGGGACGCTTACTTCGGACTATGCTCGACTCAGCTCATCGGGAATCTGGAGGCTGTCCAAGGCTTTATTGCCAAGGCACAGTACCCAAGCCCAATGCATGCGCTGCGTCAAGAATGGGGCTCTGTCTCCAACCTTCGTTTCCTGGTGTCTAGCATCGGCGCGTCTATCCCAACATCTTCCGCATTGGGAGCCACCACTTACCAGATCTTCTGTGTAGGTATGGAGGCTTATGCGGTGGTTGAGCAGGATGGGTATAGTGCCCAGTTCATCTATCGTCCCCCTATCTATGACGGGCCTTTAGCTCTGAACGCTAACGTAGGTTATAAATTTGCTCAGGTTCCTCGCATCACCAACGATGCTTGGGTTCTAGCCCTAAACGCCACACTGGCATAAGGAGGATAGGATGGCAGATAATACAATCATCCAACAAGGTCGGTTTACCTCTACCGGGGCAAATGTAGACCTAGCCCTTCGTTCAGATGTGGATTGGATCGAAGTGGTTAACGAAACCCAGTGGGCTACTACCCAAACACCAGGCCGAGGTGTAAAGTTCGAATGGCAACGCGGTATGACCGCAGGCCACGCGTTCGAATACACCAAAGCGGACGGAGCAAACACACTCCAAGCCGAGAAGGTAACTTCGGGAGGCTTTGAGCTGTTTGACGACGTCAGTGATGGCTTCGGTGCAGCGGTAACAGGTACTACCATCACTAAAGCGGACCCTCCAGTTTGTACTGCAAACGGTCACGGGTACGCTAACGGTGATTTGGTTATCCTGAGCAGCCTGACAGAGATGCCTCAGTTGGCGTCTGTGTTCTGGGAAATCGGAAGCGTTACTACTAACACTTTCGAGCTCACCTACATGGATACCAATACAGCGAACTTTACAGCCGAGACGGCCTTTACGGTCCGCCGTGTGCCCAAGTTCTCTAACTGGCTTCCTCCGGGTGTAGTTATTGTAGGTCTTTCTACTGGAGCCACCACCGGTGTGACTTTGTCCGCCACGGTTCCGTCTTTGACGGTAGGTCAAACCCTTCGGGTATCTATGCCCGCCGCGTTTGGAACTACTCAAATCGACGGCCAGCTCGGTACGATTACTGCAATTAATACCAGCACAAACACATTGACCTTGGATATTGACTCCACAGGCTATACGGCATTTGCATGGCCCGCAGCCTCTAGCGTTCCCTTCTCGTATCCTAACCTTATTCCGGTTGGTACGACAGGGTCTTCGCTAGACGATGCAACCCTCAATGATGCCGCTCTCGGTATCCGTCTTTATGCCGGAATCGATGGCCCTGCTGGATCGAGCAGCGATGTGATTTACTGGAGAGCCGGTAAGTCGTATTCTGTAAGCAATAGCTGAGGCTAGAGGGGGGCTTCGGCCCCCCTCAAACATAAAGGAGACGTATGCCAGCACAGATTGCCGCTCCGCGGCCCAACCGAAAACTGACTCAAGACGAACTCAAAAAGATGAGAGAGCGCGACTCTAAGCTTGTTAAAGGGCGCTTCCGATTCCATGAGGTCCCGGGAGGGTCAGTTACTTTCAGCTACAAAAAATACGCTGAAGAGCCCGTAGGTAAGTACACCTTCGTGGACGGAGAAGTTTATGAAATTCCCCTGGGAGTAGCGAAACACCTCAACCAACGTTGCTTCTACAACAAGCACACTCACGTGCTAGACGCCAATGGAGACCCTGTTGTAGACCAAGGCAAGAAAGTTCAGAGAATGTCCTTTGAGTCGCTCGAATTCTCAGGAATGGACGACGAATAGGGTCTTTTTACCGGAGGAAGGATGTCCACTCTCGCTAACATTCGGACCAAAGTACGACGCCTAACAGGGCGTCCTTCCTCCAACCAAATCACTGACGCGGAAATTGACGACTACGTCAATACGTTCTACCTCTATGACCTCCCGGAAGAGCTGCGTCTCTTTGAGCTCACTTCCACTTTCGAGTTCATGACGATTCCTAATGTGGACCAGTACGACCTACGGGTCATGCAGGTGTCGGACGGCGCAGGAGGCACCACCCAAGCCAGCAATATCTTCTACAACCTACAGCCTCCCCTCTATATCGCCGGCTATCAGAGCTTCTACTCCCAAAGCAGAGAGCAATTTTTTAGGGTTTATCCGTTTTTGGCAGACATTCTGACGACCGTGGTGGGAGACGGCACCCCGGGGCCCTACGCCTTTCAGCTTGCCAACGTACCGGTTCTCCAGTACTCCCTATCCGTTGGAGCCGTGGACAACGGTAATACCACCCAGCAAGCCATAGACGTTCCGACCAGCCGCTCAACAGGCTCTTGGCAAGTGCCTAACAACACCGGGACATACGTCGGCTCTATAAACTACGTCACGGGAGCCGGGACCATCACGTTTTCTGCGGCTATACCGCTCGGGAATCAAATTACCATTACGGCGACGCCCTATCAACCTAACCGTCCGTCAGCAGCCCTCTACTACGACGATGTTCTTACACTTCGTCCCGTTCCCGACGCTCCTTATAAGGTGACGTTGGACGCCTTTAAACTTCCCACCGCTCTTCTCAATGCAAACGACAGTCCCGAGTTGGCCCAATGGTGGCAGTTTTTGGCGTTTGGAGCTTCCAAGAAAATCTTTCAGGATACGGGGAACCCGGAGGGTGAAGCCGCAATTGAGGCGGCATTTAGAGAACAAGAAAGGATGGTCTTACGAAGATCCATCGTACAACAAACAAACGAAAGGACAGCAACAATTTATACGGAAATGACAGCTTTTCCATACGCAAATAATTGGAACCGTTTTTAGATTTGTTGTGGTAGTATCCTCCCCGCGTTAGGAGGACCAAAATGGAAAAATGTAAGCATTGCGGCGATGACATCACCGAAGACAAGAAAATGTACTACCGTCCCGGCCTGTTCCGCAAGCAGTGCAGACCTTGTTACAACGAATACCGCGCGCAGTGGGCCATGCGTCAGCGTCGAAAAGAGAGGCCCGAAGCTGTAGAGAGAGGCGAGCTTCAGCCCATCCCGCTTTACATCTGTAAAGGGTGCGGCAAACCTACCGCCTTGAAGAGAGGAGAACCACTCTGCAACGATGTATGTCGATTCTGGAGCTACGTTGAGAAGGGAGATAAGTGCTGGACCTGGAAAGGGGGAAAAACCGACCAAGGATACGGCAGAATGTGGTTCAAAGGGCAAGAATGGCTAGCTCACCGCCTGATGTACGATCTCGTCATGGGAGAGGACCCAGGAAGGTTGGTAGTAAATCATTCGTGTGATAATCCTAGTTGTGTGAACCCCGCTCATTTGTGGTTGGGAACGCAGTGGGATAACATACGGGATATGCAGGAAAAGGGGAGGCATCCCCGCATGCGGCAGATAGATGATTGCTGGCGCAAAAAACCGCAAAAAGGGGCGGCTCACGCTGCCTAGGAGGCAGACATGGCCTATACGGCAAATATTCCCCAGGCAGCGGACGATCCTTCTGCCTCGCAGCCCCAGCTACTGGCGAACTTCCAGCAGATTTCTACCCTGGTGAACGTCAATCACGGTGACTTTGATTCCTCTACAGAGGGAAAACATAAGTTTGTCCAGATGCCGGAACAGGGAGCTGCGCCGGCTACGGCGGCCGATGAAGGGGCGCTTTATACGAAAGAGGTAAGCGGCGCGACCCAGCTTTTTTGGAGAGAGGAAAGTAGTGGGACCGAATATCAAATAACGGCCCAGGAGACGTTTGCCGGAGGCCAGGGAAGCATTACCCTTCCGGGGGGGTTTACGATCAAATATGGAAGCGGGAGCGGCATTACTGGGACCGTTTCTTTTACGGCCCCCTTTGCAACAGCGGCGTTTGCTGTAACTTGTACCCCCATTCAGTCCGGAGATCCCGACGACACCTTTTTCGTAAATACCCTTAACGCCAACGGGTTCAATTTTCGGTGGTCTGGAACCGGAGCCACTGGGTTTTACTGGATAGCAATGGGGCACTGATGGCAGTTAAGAGCTACTTAATCGCTCCTGAGCAAACGGGCTTAGAGCGCGATGTCGAACCGTGGCTCCTTCCTGAAGACGCCTTTGCTACGTTGGAAGACGCCTATGTATGGAGGGGCCGCGTTAAGAAGCGTTTTGGATATTCCATGCTCGGCGACTCTTCGGCCGAAAGCCGTCTGCGCGTGAACCTTGGCAACACCGATGGGTCGGGAAATATCAGCACCACCGTCCCGGGAAGCGTTTTCAAAATTGGTCAACAGTTTTCGATCGGCGCCGAAATATTCACCGTCAATGCGACGGGTACCCCCGCCGCGATGCTGGATACGGGCGCTGCTACGGTGGCTACCTACAATACAACCACCGGAGCTCTGGTAATCAATGGAGCCGCGGTAGCCACAGCATGTTATTTTTATCCTGCCGAGCCTGTGATGGGCCTCCGACTCAGGGAAAACACCGATCTCAATTTTGAGGCCACGGTAGGATTTGATACTCAGTTTGCCTACACGCGCTCAGCGGGGGCCTGGGAAAGACTGGGGACTGCAGTTTGGACGGGGTCCGACTCTCAGTTCGTTTGGACAGTAAACTACCGTGGACAGAACCCATACGAGACATTTCTTTACACAACCAATTTCAAAGTGCAGGGAGGGGGAGGAGAAGACGGTATCAAATACCTTCCCCAAGGAAGCACTACGTGGACCAACCTTCGCCCCCAATTGGACTCCGGTGCTTCGCGCTTTCTAGAGACGTGCCGGATCTTGATTGGGTTTAAGGATAGATTGGTTGCCCTGAATACAATCGAAGATGAAAGCGCTACGGACCGCTCATACGTAAATAGGGCGCGATGGTGTCAAAACGGAGACCCCCGGGCGGCAGCCACGTCGTGGCTGGATGATACTCCCGGGCGCGGAGGATACATCGATGCGCCCACTAAAGAGGCTATTGTTACGGCGGAAATCCTAAAAGACCGTCTCATTGTCTATTTTGAACGAAGCACCTGGGAGCTCGCCTACACTGCGGACGCAACCCTTCCTTTCCGCTGGCAATCCATCAATTCGGAATTAGGGGCGGAGTCGACGTTCTCGGTGGTTGGGTTTGACAAGGTTGCGTTAGGAGTCGGAAACGTCGGGGTCCATGCTTGCAATGGCGTGAATGTGGAGAGGATCGACGAGAAAATCCCCGACGAAGTATTCAAAATCCATAACGGCAATGATGGTGTCCTCAGAGTCTATGGAGTCCGCGATTACTATCGCGAGCTCGTCTACTGGACCTTTCCTGACTCGCAAGGCGATCCAACCTACCCCACCAAAATTCTCGTCTATAATTACCGTACCTCCTCGTGGGCGTTTTTCAACGACTCTTTTACATGCTTTGGATATTTACAGTACGATTCGGATTTGACCTGGGCCAATGTGGGGGACAGGTACGGTACGTGGGCCAACTGGAACGACCCGTGGGGAGCGGCCCAAAGCCAATCCAACTTCCCCTACATCGTTGCCGGAAATCAGGAGGGATGGACGTTCACTATCCGTGCGGATAAAAGTTCCAATTCGCGCGCTCTTTCCATTACCGATATGGCGTCCAATCAGCTTACGGTAGTCGATCATAATCTGAACGCCGGAGAGTATGTCCTCGTACAGGATTGTCAGGGAATAACGTCTCTAAACGACACGATTTTCCAGGTAGAAACGGTGGTAGATGCCGACACCATAACCCTCGATACTACCTTTACCGGAACCTATACCGGAGCGGGCACTCTTCAGCGGGTGTCTCAGCTAGAGGTAGTTAGCAAGCAATGGAATCCAGGAACACCAATCGGTCAGGACTTTACTTGTCCGTATTTGGACTTTCTGCTCAGAAGGACGGCGGAAGGGGAGGTGAGCTTGGACTACTACACAGACTTCTATGTAAATGACAGCGTCGCCGACGCGGAAGCAGGGGAGGCTCTCCTGGGAGATCGCACACTCCGGACGCGGCCCGAAAGCGGAGTGGGTGTGCAAGCTAACTCCGAACTCATCTGGCACCGATTTTATATCCAAAGCCAGGGTCAGACGCTGCAGGTGCGCTTCTACCTTTCCGATACCCAGATTCGGGACTACGAAGTGGCAACCAGTAACTTCGACCTCCAGGCAATTCTAATCTACGCAGAACCGGAGGGACGACTTATCGGATGACGCAGTCAGCATCGTTTACCGGAAATATCGGGCTCAGTATCCCCGAAGATTACATCTTCCCTGATGATTTTGAGCAGTTTTATGTGGTTTTGCGTAATTCTTTAAACAATATAGCGTATTCATTAAACCGAAAAGAAAGCGCTCTATATGTCGAGCAGGAGACAATAACGGCCCAGCAATACCTTCCCCTCTATGGGACGGATAGGGCCGCTAGTGCCACTTACCGGCCTGTCTTTCGTATGGTGGTGGACTTTGGTGCCTTACCCAACGCCACGAGCAAATCGGTTGCGCATGGCATTCCCTTTGCGGCTTCCTATACGGCTACTCGAATTTATGGGGCCGCTACCGATCCCGTGTCGACCTTTTCTTATTTACCTCTCCCCTACGCCAGCCCAACGGCCGCTAATAACATCGAGGTGTCGGTGGACGGGACGAATGTAGTGGTTACGACCGGCTCCGACAGGACGGCATATACGCGGTCTCAAATTGTGATTGAATACATGAAGAACGTGTGAGACAGTTAGATTGAGCAAGGAGTTACGATGGCTTTTTTAGATTTTTTATTTGGTACGAAGGAGCGCACGGAACAATTCCAACGCTATACTCCTCAACAACAGGCGTTTATGGATATGCTTTTGGGAGGAGCAAAAAAACAAGTTCCCCAGGGTTTTGATTTTCTTGAATCAATTATAGGGCAGTCACCGGAAGCTATGCAGCGCTTTGAGCGACCCGCAATGAGGCAGTTTGAAGAAGACATACTTCCCTCGATTGCCGAACGCTTTACGGGAAGTTTTGGGTCGGGGAGCCAAAAGAGTTCGGCCTTTGGCCAGCAGCTCGGAAAAGCCGGGGAAAGGCTAGCCGAAAATCTCCAGGCTCAAAGGGGGAAATTGAGCTTTGATGCTCTCTCGGCACTTCAGCAGCTCTTTAGCGGAGGACTCGGGCAGCGCTCCGACACAGTGGTGCGCCAGGCCCAGCCCGGGTTCCTGGGTGAGCTTATTGGTCAGGCTCCTGCCGCGTTAGGAGCCTATTTCGGAGGACTGTAATGGTTACATTTGTTGATGCCCCTTCTCGAAGCGCCCAAGCCGGACAGAGAGCTGGTCAGGGGGTAAGCGCAGGGCTGCAGCTTCTTATAGAGGGAAAGCTTCGCGGGATGCAGAGGCAGAGAGAAAACGAGGCTCTCCAAGAACTCGGAGTTCCAGCCAACACTCCTCCCAACGTCGCGCAGGAGCTCTTAAAGCAGAGGGGGAGGTCCGAGCAGCTGGGGATGTTGGGGCAGCTTTTAGGAATGGGAGGAAGCGACGCCTATGCCCAAGAGGATATTACTCCGGAGGGAGACGAGGGGTTTGAAGAAGTGTCTTCCCCTCAAGGACGTATGGTGGCTGAGTGGAACGAGCGATCCATCAGCCCCCAAGCAAGGCTAGCGGTCGCGGCCATCGATCCTAACATTTCTCGTGCCTTAGAAACCCAGGAAAAGCAGTCCCTTCAAAAACAGGATCAAGATTTTAAACGCACGGAGAAGTGGTGGGACAAAGTAGAAACGGAAGCAGAGTCGGCTAAAGACGAGCTGGAAAACCTAAGCATCCTGCGGGATGCCGTGCAAAGCAAAGAAGTAGGGCGCTTTTCCAAAGCATCTATAGCCGAGGCGATGCCCCAGTGGGGATGGATTTCTCCTTTCCGGGAGGCCCTGATAAGCCCTAGCGCGGCGGCTTTTAAGACCGGCTCTAAAGCCATGATGTCCAAAATGAAAAATATTTTTGGAGCGCGCGTCACAAACTTAGACCTTAAGGCCTTTTTAGACATGATGCCCAAGATTGGGCGATCGGAAGCCGCCAACGAGGTATCCATCTTGATGATGGAAGCTCCGGCGGAAGCGCGCCTTCAAAAAGAAAAGATCAAGTCGTCCCTCGAAGAAAGATATCCAAAGGCTTCGCGCTCCCAGATTAAAAAAGCTACAAACCAGGCCTACGATAAATGGCTAGACGGCCACTGGAACAGTATCAAGGAAAAAATCTCTCGTGCCGCTGAAGGGAAGGCGGGGAAGTACTTCGAAGAGCTTCCTTCGGCGTCGGACTATAAGGGGAAGAAAATAGTTGACGAGTCTTCAGGAAAGACATTCGCTAGCGACGGCAAAAGCTGGAGAGAGATCAAGTAATGGCCTTTCGTCTCGTGGAGGAAGAAGTCCAGGAGGAAGAACCTAGCGCTTCGCTAGGCTCTCAATTCAAAAATGCTGGTGCTCTTGCCAACCGTTTAGGGCTCCGTGCCGGAGAGGCGGTGGTAGGGCTGCCGGGAGACATCCTATCCACGATCTATAACTTGTCCGAGAGCGGGCGCCGAAAATTAGGAGGTAAGCCCGGAGCCTACTACGAAGAAGGGGGAGGACCCCTAGGAGTGCTTACGCCTCCCACTTCCCGTCAATTACGCCAGAAAGTCGCGGAAAAAACTGAGGGAAGGACGGAGCCTCAGTCTCGCGGCGAAGAATTTTTCTCCGATTTTCTCCAAGACGCCGCCGTTCTTGCGGGTGGGGGCGCAAAGCAGGCAGCCAAATTGGCCGGAGCCGGGAATTTAGTGGCTAAGGGAATCGAGGCACTAGGGGGGGGGGAAGGCGCCCAGGTAGGAGGAAAGATCGGAGCTATGATGGTCGCGGGCCTCATAGGGGGGAAGCCCGTCCGCAAGTACATGTCGGAGACCTACGATAAAGCCCAGGAAGCGATAAAGCCCGGTGCCAAGGTAGATGCGCGCCCACTTCAAAAACATCTCGGAAAAATGGACAAAGCCCTGGCCGAAGGGATTGAGACGCCTTCCGTTCAAACGGTACGGCCTGTGATCTCCAAGCTGAACCGACTCATCAAACAGGGAGACGTCTCCGTTGCCAGCCTTTGGGAGCAAAAAAAGCGCATCAATGAGCTTCTGGAAAATAAGACGCTGACTCGAACCGCTCGACGCGAACTTGGAAACATCAAGTCAGAGGTTAACGCTACCCTCGAAAGATATGGAAAAGCCAATCCCGACTTCCTTTCCAATTTACGAGAGGCTGACGATATTTTTGCGGGGCTCTCGCAAGCCGGTAAGCTCACTAAATTTATCAATAAAATTGAGCCAGACTTCAAAAGCCCCTATACCTGGTACCTTTTCTCACTGGCACCCGGAAAGTTTGCCACAGGCTTAGGGGCCAAGCACGCCATAAAAGCTGCGGAGGCCCTCAAACGGAGCCCGCGCCTGCGCGCCTATTATGGAAGAGCGATGAAAGCCGCAGCCGAAGGCAACCAAGCCGCTTTCGGACGCGCTGCCAAACAGCTGGACGCCGGGCTGGCGGAGAGCGAAGAGCTTCCTGAATCGCTACCTCCCAGCGGTCGATTTCGACTGGTGGAGGAGTAGATTTCTTCTGCGGGGGAATTTCCCAATCGTAATACTCCTCATCACAATTGCATGAGCACGAGCACGCGCACCGACTCCCGGCCGCCAGTCCTAATACTAAAATAAATTCTCTCCACGAAAGAGCCATAACCAACCCCTGAGTTAAAAAGTGGTAACTTCGTTTTATACTGATTGTACGCCCAATTAGGCATTCTCTTCAAGGCCGAAAAAAATGTTGGCCCAAATAAACGATTGGGTGTACACCTGAGTTAGACCAGGTGAGATCTCCCTGGCATTACATACATGGTAGGAGGTTTCCCATGGCAGGCGGTGCATTTCAGGGCGCTCAGGACGCAGTTTCCGGACTTAATCCACTTTCGTATCTAAACCAGCAACAGCCAGCCACGGTTCTGCGCGTATCCGTAGCCCGAGCTCCCACCACGAACGACCGACGGTATAAAATCGGTACGATGTGGATTGACACCTCCACAAATCAGGTTTACGCACTCGCTACCGTGGTGAATAACAGCGCCACTTGGTCAGTACTCGGGCCCGGTGCCTCGGACGTGGATACCATCACGGGTGATAGCGGAGGGGCTCTCTCTCCCGCCGCCGGTAACATTAACATTTTGGGCGGAACGGGAATCTCCACAAGCGGGGCCGGCTCTACCCTAACCATTAACGCCGCTGCGGGACAAGCGCCTATTACGCTTTACGTCGTGGATGCAGGTGGGGGGGCCGACTACACTACCGTGCAGGCTGCCGTGAATGCCGCTAATGCCGCTGGAGGAGGGCAGGTGTTCGTCCGCCCCGGTAGCTATACAGAAAACTTGACCCTTTTTGACAACATCGCGCTATGGGGCGTCAGCGAGCAGGATACAATCATCACCGGCTCCCACACCCCTCCGGCCAGCGGAACGCTAAACGTCTTCCGTATGAGTTTAGTTAGCGCCACAAGCATCTTTAGCTCCGCCGCCGCGGGGACAACCACCATTATCGTGGAAGATTGCACCCTCACGGCCAACTCGGGATATGTCTTTAACCTGGCTAACTGGACCGGAGCCATTCAGGTGTTTGACGGTGCGTGTACCGGCACAAATGACGGCTTCATTAACAACACGGGCGGCGCAAGTGTCGCCCTTTACCAGACGGGCGCAGGGAACGGTACCGGCAACGATATGATTTTGTCCGGAACCACCATCCTCTTCGATTGCGACGTCGCGTGCCCGGTTAACATGCAGACGGGAGCTTCGTTCACTATCGACGGATGTTCCTTTGCACAGCAGCTCAACCTAGACAACAACTCAACGGGGACCATTGTAAACTCGAGCTTCAGCACTGGCGGAAGCGCCGCGATCGATATGGGATCCAGCGGTGCTGTCCTCCTTTCTAACTGCTCGATTACAAGCACTAACAATCCGGCTATTGACGGCGCGGGTGCTGGGACCCTCACTTATGAGGGAGTTAACTTCACCTCTAACAGTGCTCTTGCGGCCGCGCTTACGACGGCTCGGGGGGCAACGGTGGGGGGTACTGCGCGTTTCACCACGTTTGATACTGACGTGGCTGCAGCAGCCGTCACCCTTTCAGGCACCACATTGGCAGCTGACGGGACCGATGCCAATATCGGCATCACTGTGACGCCTAAGGGGACCGGAACCCTTTCGTTAGGGGACGTAACTAGCGGGACGACCGTAACCGTAGCCAACGCTATCAATACAGTCGCCCAGACGGTCAACATTGCCAACGGTGCGGCCGGGGCGGATTCCACTGTCAACGTCCTTAGCGGGGTCGCTACAGCAGGCACCCAGACTCTCAACCTAGCGGCCGGGGCATCAGCCAAAGCAGTTAATATCGGTACGGGAGCAGCCGCAAACACCATTACTATCGGCAACACCAACACTACGACCTCCGTAGATATCGATGCGGGCTCAGGTAACGTTACCATCAGCGGCGACGTGGAGCTCGACACTGGGTCTCTCGCCATTTCCGGCGCGGCGCAACAACTCCAAGTAGAAGGGGGGGCCGTAACTGACTTTATTGGGCAGGCTACTCTAGCAGCGGGAACTGTAACCGTGGCTAATACCAACATTGCGGCAGGAGATAGGATACTCTGTACGCGAAGTGCGGTTAACGGCTCTACAGCACTCGGCGTCCTTATAACGAGCATTTCGGCCAGCACGAGCTTTACGATTACGGCCGTACAACCCGGTACGCCAGGAAGCACCGAAACTAACGACACCTCGATTGTAGACTACTTCATCGTTCGGCAGCTCTAAGCCATAGAGGGACGCCTCAAAGCGATGCCATAATAAGAAGGGGACGCCCTTCATCTGAGGTGCCAATGACGGTCCAACTTCAGCAACGAGCGCTCTTTGAAGCAGCTAGAATCGCTGCTTTCGGGTCCGTCGCGGCTTCTTATACGGCCTTGGGCGGTACTACCCTGCATGCGGCGTGGGCTCTTTACCTGGTTAACAGCCTGGACACTCCGGTAATTATTTCTTTTGACGGGACAACGGACCACGTATTTTTAGGAACCGGGCAAACCCTGTCCATGGAGTTCGGGAGCGCTAAGCAGGGAACGGGGAAGCTTTTCCTTCCCAAAGGGACAATTATTTATCAGAAAAGGGGAGGAGGCGCACCGTCATCGGGTAACGTGGCTGTAAGCCTTCTATACGGAGGGTAATGGCTTACGGAACACGAGTCTCATTCGACGCCGTTAGGGAAAAAGCATTCGGAGACGTTACAGGGTCTTACACGGCTTTGGGAGTTCCTCTCTCCGATCATATTCGGATTTTGGCTCTAAACAATGGAACGGATGCAGACGTTTATATTTCTTTCGATGGCACTACCGATCATCTTCGTCTGGCATCTAACAGTTTCAAGCTCCTCGACTTCAGTTCAAATAAAATTCGGGATGACGGCCTTTTTCTAGCTAGCGGTACTCAGGTATACGTCAAAGACGCGGGCTCCTCTCCTACCTCAGGGGATGTATGGGCTGAGGCGGTGTACGCGGTGGGAGGTAAATAGTGTCTCAGCAGGGACGTTTACGCGGGTTTGCCACTAACGTCACTGAAACCCTTACGGGAGATACAGGAGGCCCTGTATCGGGCGACGCGTCCGATAATATTAATATTCTCGGCGGCGACACCATCACGGTCGACGGCAACCCGGGTACCCATACTCTCACCATTAATGCCACCGAGGGTGGGTATCCCATTACCCCCTATGTGGTCGGCCCTGCGGGGCAGGCCGGATATGCCACCATCCAAGCCGCTATCGACGCTGCCACGCTAGCTGGCGGAACCAATCTCATCTGGGTCCAACCGGGGTCGTACACGGAAGACCTCAACATCACTTCTAGCGTCACCATTCAGGCATCGGATGGCGACGTATCCATCACAGGAATTCATACTCCTCCTACGACGGGAACCGTAACCTTTGACGGAATCGTCCTCATCAGCGCTACCCATATCATCAACTCCGCGGCTGCGGGATCCACGGTCTTTCAAATGACCAATTGCTTCCACATCGTCACCAACGGCTACGTATTTAACGTTCCTAATTGGACTGGCGAAATCCTCATGGACAACTGCGGAGAGGCCAGCACCAACGACGGTGTCATCAACAACGCGACAGGCTCCTCCAACGTTAAGCTCATCAACGTAGAGATGGGGAACGGAACTGGGAACACGATGCAGCTCAACTGCTCGGGAGGGTTCCTGCGTTTTGACACTTGCAACGTCAATTGTCCCGTAAACATGGCGGGGTCCGGAGAGGTTATCCTGCAGAACGGGGTTCGATTCGGAGAGACGGTTACTATCGGCGGGTCCCTGCAGGGCTATGCTATTGATACCAGCTTCCTGACGGGGGCTTCTCAGTCCATCGTCTTTAATACTTCCGGAGACATGACGATCTCCAATGCCGAGATAGCCTCCTCAAACGTCCCGGCAATTGGGGGCACCGGCGCTGGTACCCTGACACTGACGTCCGTCGCCTTTACACTGGACGATACCGTGGCAGGTACAGTCACCGTCGCGGGAGGGGTTACCTATTCAGCTACCCTTAAAACGGACTACACCGATCACGGAGTCCTTCTGGGCCAAGGAACCTTTGAAAATGTAGTGGCCACAGCAGCGGGAACCGACGGCCAACTTCTAATTGGCGCCACCGGAGCGGATCCGGGCTTTGCGGACCTTACTTCTACGGGGGGAACCATCACCATCACCCCGGGCGCCAATACTTTAAACGTAGAGGCAGCGGCTACCGTCGCCACAACCTATGATGCGGACACCGGAAGCGCCACTCCGGCCGCCAATATCCTCGTTGTAGCCGGAGGGACCGGTATTGCCACCACAGGTGCGGGCGACACCCTGACCATCGACGCTGACGCGGATGTAGCGACGAGCTACCCAACGGATGCCGGAACCGCTACGCCTGCTGCCAATGCTTTGACGGTTGCTGGTGGGACCCTCATGAATACAGCGGGGGCCGCAGCCACCGTCACGGTTAACGCCGACGACAATGTGGTAGGGTCGGTAGCATCGGATAGCGGCACGGTCACCCCTACGGGGAATTCTTTCACTGTCACCGGCGCCAATGGAATATCCACTTCCGGATCGGGAGCAACTCTCACTATCGACGGGAGCGGGGTAGGGGGATTCACCTGGGTAGAGGAGACGGGCACTACCGCCAACTTGGTAGTTAACCAAGGGGTCATAGCCAACAATGGCACCGGTCTTACCCTCACCCTCCCCGCCACGGCCGCTCAGGGAGACGTTATCCGAGTCGCGGGGGTGGGCGCAGGAGGATGGAGCATCGCGCAGAACGCGAGCCAAAGCATAAATTTCCTCGGCACCTCCACCACCACCGGCGCAGGAGGGTCTCTTAGCGGGGACGAGGTTAACGCCTGTATAGAAATACTGTGCACCACCGCAAATACGGGGTTTTTAGTATTAAGTTCAGTAGGGAATTTTACGATAGTTTGATATGCCATTTTTAGAAGGAAGCCCGCTTCAGTACGTCCCTAACAGCCAAGGCTCAATCCGCCGATATTTTCAGAACCGTGCCCCTACTTCTTCGGATTACCAGAATTTTGGGCTCGGCGACGAGTGGCTCGATACTAGCGCTAGCCAGTGGTGGAAATTGGCGGACCGGACCGGCTCTTCGGGCACGTGGATTCAAATGGCCGGTGGAGGAAGCGGCGCCACCGATTTCATAGTAGATTCAGGAACGTCTCCCGTCTCGCCTAACGCGAGTAATGAGCTCACTGTCGCGGGAGGCACAGGCATACAGACAGTGGGCTCAGCTAACACAATCACCATCAACGCTGATGCTGATGTGGCCACTACTTATGATACGGACTCTGGGTCAGCTGCTCCGGCTGCCAACGTCCTTAACATCGTAGGGGGGGCTAATATTACCACCAGCGGCGCCGGGGATACAGTTACCATTACAAGCGTGGGACCAGACGTGCTCGCCTGGACAGAGGTTACGGGAACCTCTCAAGCCCTCGCGGTTAATCGGGGATATGTAACCAATAACGCTGGCCTCGTGACGTGCACTCTCCCAGTAACGGCGGCGTTTGGCACAGTGATTGTGATCGCGGGAAAGGGCGCAGGAGGGTGGAGCATAGCTCAAAATGCGGGACAAACCATCCATTTCCTGGGCGACAGCACCACAACTGGAGTGGGAGGGAGCCTCGCTGGCGTCGAGGCAAGGGCTGCGATTTCGTTGGTATGCGAAACAGCAAATACCGACTGGGTGGTATACGCAAGTATTGGAAATTTCACGGTGACGTAATGGCATTGACAAAATTAATTAACGGCGTTCGGGTAGAGGTGAGCTCGCAGGAAGAAGCTGAAATACAGGCCCGCTGGCAGAAAGGGGCCGCGGAGGAAGCGCAGCGTTACGCGCTGGATCAGTGGAAGGAATCCCAGCCCCCTGTCGACGCTGTTCTCGTGGACCTTTTAAACGCGCAACAGACTGGACAATCCCTCACCGCCGAGGCCCAATCGCGAATTAAGGCGTTTCAAGATCACTATCTGACTAAGCCCCGAGAAGTGGAGTAAAATATGAGTATAAATGCATGGGGGTCGGACGACCCAGCTGAAGTGGCCAAAGGAGGGACCGGATTAGCCACTCTCACCGATCACGGCATCCTTCTCGGATCGGGGACCGCAGCAGTGACGCCTACGGCCGCACCCACGGACGGCCAGCTTCTTATCGGGGCAACCGGAGCGGACCCACAACTCGCTGTTCCTACGGGCGACACCGATGAAATCGCGATAGGCACCTCTTCGGGGGGGCTAAGCGTTGGGATTGCGGATGACCCCGTTTTGCCTGGGGCTGGCGCTGTCACTGTACCTGATGGTGCCACGGGGTCCCGACCTGGTACCCCCGCGGACGGAATGCTTCGCTATAACACGACAACTAACAAGTTTGAGGGATACGAGAATAGTAACTGGGTAAACCTGGTGACAGGGGGCCAGGGGGCCTGGGAAGTCCTTACGACAGTGACGATTTCCTCCGACGCGACCATCACCTTTGATAACACCTATATCACCGATGACTTTGACACGTATGTATTCCAGTTTGAAAATATTGTTGTTCAGACGGATAACCAGGCGCTCACTGCAGAGCTTTCTACTAATAACGGCTCGAGCTGGATCACCTCCGGTTACGATGCGATGGACACCGTCGTCCGTTCCGCCCTGGGGAACGCCACCACTACCGCTAACTTTAGAGTGGCCCACCAAATAGGGAACGCTGCAGGGGAAGGGCTTTGGGGATGGTTCATCTTGGTTGAGCCCACCAATTCGGGCACCCAGACACGATCGTGGGGTAACGGCGGCTTTATTAACCTAAACAACGCGCCCTATTACTACCTTTCGGCGGGGCAGTACGATACGGCGGCAGATACAGACGCTATTCGGTTCCTCATGACTTCCGGGAACCTCAACAGCGGCACCATCAAGCTCTACGGAATAAGGGACTCATAATGGGACGTCGTATACCTTTTGCTGCGGTGCAGCACAAACAATTTCCAAAAAATCCCAGGAGGATAACAATGTTGGGTAGACTAAAGAGTTGGAATCTATGGAGCAACGTAGCACTCCTAATGTTCTGGATGGCGGTGACCTTCGGGACAGCTGTAGTGGGAGCCCATGTATACTACTCCCTTACGAAAGACCGTCTTCCAAAGAAACTGGTGGTGAATCCTGTGAAGGTCATCAAGGTGGAGGACAAGCTATCTGGAAAGACGAAAAAATGAGATGGTTGGCGTTCACGGTGCTCTGTTTGGCACTCCTTGGTTGTACTAAGCCAGGGTGGCTTAACTGGTATCCTGATGATAATCCTGTGGAAGAGGCAGTTGAAGAGGTTATCGAACTCGAGACCGGAATAGAGATAGATCTAACCCCCTGGTCTCCAGAGTAGGTTGCGCCTATTTCTCGTTCGGAACGAGGATTTTGTAATAACCAATCCCGGCGCCTTTTCGGTACTTATCTATATCAATGCCGTCGAGACGCATCTGCTCTATGTCGTATTTTACAGCGTTTTGGCATCTTTTGATTCGGAATCCGAAGGCTCGGAAGCTTCCGTCATCCCCGAATTCTACGATCTTATCCTTGAGTTCCCTTTTCCTGCGGTCGAGGAGACGTGACTGCTCATGGATCGTGCCGTACTCACCGAGCAATACTTCTAACTCGGGGTCATCGACGTCTACGTAGTCGGAGTCCTGAAGGGCGGGAGGGACTCCAGTCTGCACCTGCTTCCAGAACTCAGCAGCAGCCACTCTCATCTTCTTATGAAGATCTGTGTCTCCAAACACTTCGCAGGTATAGCACCCCTGAGAACGGTAGTCCCACATGACGAACATGGCCTTCGCCGGAGAGGTGAGCATGATCTGCCATTGCATCTGATGGAACCAATGGAGGGGAAAAGACCCCGTACTGCGGAACGCCTCGATCTTGCTGTCGCTCACCGGACACTTGATCTCAGCCAGAATCCCTTGCTCAGCATCCCAGCCGTCTAAGCTCGCCCTCATATAAGAAAAGTCCTCGTCCTCTACGCAGAGGGGCTCAAGGAAAATCCCATGCATGTCATTGACCCAGCGCCGCGCTAGAGGTTCGTTCTGGATCCCGTGCATCATCGGCTTAGTAACTTCTGTCTGGGTTCCATACCCACATTTCTCCTCCCATAATTGA